>DWIY01000115.1:0-17566 GCA_018248615.1 Erynnis brizo brizo
CCTGTAATCAAATCTTACTTTACAGAGTTTTCAAGATAAATTATCTTTCGTTCTCAAATGAATACTTCAAGCAAAGGGCCGATGCATTTCTAAGTTTAACGTAGATCTTGACAGGAATATTTCTTGCACGCAAGTGTGAAATAGAGAGGCAGGAATACATTAATTAACAAGGATAATTAATGGATCAGTTCTCAAAGGGCAATTAAACTTTCTATAGAAATTAATAGCGGGTACCTACATAACTATTTATATTACTGATGTTGAGATGAATATCTTTAAAGATATCATAATGGAGGTGAATATTGTTCAATGACGTGTAATTTTAAAACTTTTTGACTGGTGAAGCTATGATATAGCAGTAGCTTATATTTAGTTCGCTGATATATTGTATCTGACCTATATACTCTTGATATACAAATAGTTCATCACATTTGTTATGCTAATATTACAGCACGTTCCACGGCGACCATGGCACATATCAATATAGTGTATGGGGCATCGTAACAGATAGGATCAGATAGGATCTGTGACACAAAACACTGCAAGGCTATGGCATGTATTTTCGCAAGCCTATTTCACTATGTACATGATTTTTAGATGGTAGAGCCATAGAAGCGCACTGGAGAGTTACGTAGCATTCGGCATGTGGTTCGGCTGGGGAGGTATGGTTGCCAGATATCCTTTATTTTAGGCAAACATTTTAGTCTTCGTGAGTAGCAAAGAACCCACAAAAAAAATCGGATATAATTTCTTTTCCGGGATGGGAATCGGGAACTACCATGTGCCATGAGGACACAGCGGAGTTTTAGCCGATATTAGTAACTCTGTCAAGCCCACTGGGTATCCATGACGGATTTCCCCACACCAAAAAAATAAGATTTGGCATCAGTTGGACTGCACGCTACTATGTTTAGATGAGGATGACACATTGCACTGCACACGGAAGACGCGATTTATTTATCCCCTTCGCATTAAGTATACTTATTCAAACCAGAAGTTATATCAGCACACGCGGATGCCACACGCCATTATCTAATGGAACCTGACACACACAAACATCTACTGCGCACATTCAATAATAATATGCAATATTACTGTTGCAGTGAACAATTACCCTCGGTGTTAGTGCATTAGGTCTCTGGAGGCGAATCGTGTGACCTGGTTTCAGATGCACTTGTCATACTAACTACATATATCAACATATTTCACCGATAGTAGAGCAAGTTGTACGATCGAGAAATGCTCTTTGAATTACGACACAACAAAATTTAGAATTCCAGGAATTTCGTCACCTTTACATGTTCTGTCTATCTTTCCCACTGCTGGACATAGGCCTCCCCTAATCGAGTCGACTCCATCCGGTTTTGTTTAGGCGAGGTCGCCATTCGAGGACCTTTCTACTCTTCCTTCTTTCCCAGGTCCTTCGCACGACGAGACCAGCCTACTGCCATTTTAATTTGAGAGCTATCTTGGTTACTTCTGTTCGTCTACGGACTTCTCATTTCAGACCATGTAGCAATTTGGATACATTTTAAGTTTTTGCCCTAACTTAACATGGAGTTGTCTGTACTGTGTCAGCAAAATTGGTACAATTGTACAACAGAACAGTAATTGTACAAAGTTTCAAGTCCTGTACACGTGATGATAATAGGAAACGCATTGCCAGTTCCTAGTACACAGCAAAGCTATGTAAACAGCAATTTTACAAACAAGCGACTGTATCGATTTGAGCTCAATTACATCGAAACTGCGGAAACGAAAGTCCGTATTTTTTACCAACGACGGCGAACAAATAACGAGTGGTGAGGAGACGATTGAAATGTCAGGGGAATCGGTGCAGCGCGGCGGCGGTGCGTGAGCTCCGAATGTAATTGAAACAGAGAAAGAGTAACGACTATTCACCGTTTCGTACGCGTATATTCCCACTATGAATCAATATTGTCAATAGGTGCATTGGAGTAAGTGGTGGACCATTATAGAGACAATTGAAGATATAATAACTTAATTAATTCACTGTTCTGGGTCGTTAATTTCCGCCAGACGCCAGTGTGATTAAGATTTCATGTAAATAAACGATTTTCAGTCTCATCTCTGAAAAGAGATTATGTGAAATGTTTAGTTGGAAAAGGGCTACAAAGTACGACGTCCTGCGCCGAGTGGCGAGAAGCAACTGTATGAGGAAAGCAGAAGATTGGGCTCAGCGTGTCTTGGGAAAGGCCTATGTCCATCAGTGGACTGACAAAGGTTGAAGATAGATAGATAGAACAGTAAATGGCAGCAAAGCCGCGATACACCTCTAGTTCAATACTTATCGTTACCATCAATAGATAACATAATTATCAAACGTTTGACAGGCGAGGACGGCCTATAATTATGTTGGTGATTGTTGCTCGTCACGCAAAAACACATTCGATGAGGGGAACGTTTACATTTTATTAGTTTATATCGTCACTGTTTGAAGTTGAATGTGGATATTCATCTTTTTAATAATAAAAGTATCCCCCCGAAAACGGGATGGATGAGGCCTAAAATTTATTTAACGTTAGTTCATGTACCATTTAAAATCAGGTGGAATGTACGCTCATTGCTACTTCAAATATGAAAAAAAGCAGTAATAAATGGTCACGTTCAAATGTAAAGCGAATGCATTACGAGTCTTGCGGATGACATTTGTAGTTTTTGCATCGTATCTCTCCGCCGTATAGCGGGAATTTTCCTGACACGATGACTCTACTTGACATCGCATTTAAGTGACTGTCAACTTAAGTACCCATGTTCGTGCTTGTCATGCTTGCAAGCTTAAAAGCTTTATAAGTTATGTCCAGTATGATGTGTAAAGTCTCGTGTCAAGTACGTAATTGACTGTGTTAATGGCATTAACCCAAAGGTAACAACAACTTGGGATAAAGCGTTTCTGTTTAACTTTGTGGATGACTATGAGCCTAATTGACTGATTAACTTCAGGTTCCGCTACTGGAAAGCGTGCATAAGGCCCACTACTCGTACTTGTACCTATAGATTGCAAAATTTGCAAGTGATAAAAAGTTGCAAATCGTCGCTGGCTATCAGTATTTAAATGGGTGACCGCTAGTGGGCTGCAAGGATGAGTAGCAGTAGTAAAGCCCTGTCCGAAGCCTTAAAAACATCCCACAGACTTGGACGGTTTAAAAACATCCCACAAGGCTTGGCCACTAGCCAGAAACTATCCTTACGATTATAAAACTAATCCGCATTGGAGCAGCGTGTTTTAGTATGCTCCAGCTCGCTATTAAAAAATAATTTGCAGCCACTTTTTGTTCTTTTACTTATCTTTTTTTTAGAAAAAGTGGTACAAAAGACGAGCTAAATGTAACTCACCGAATTACATGTGTTGATGTCTTTGACAGCACCGGAGTCCAGTAAGTCGACGACTGTGTCGAGCTGACCGGCGCGCGCCGCTCGCAGGAATGCTGTGTTCGGATCTATCTGTAAACAAGACAATAACTGACATTAATCATCTTTCTGTTGTGATACGACGAATATGAATCTTTCTGTCATATATTTATGACCCACTGCAGGGTGGGTCAGGTTTCCTCTGAGACAACTAAAACTGTTGGAATATGAAAGACTTGGAGCGAGTGGAGAGGTGTCGATAAGTGCTATTCCGAAAATCGATGGATAATTAATTGAAATATCAAGAACGAACCATTGGAACATACGTTTGTTGTCTGAGTATAATTAGAATGGATAATGTTGAAAAATAGCAAAGCAGACTCGTCTTTAATTCATGCCCGATAACAGACGCAGGAGAACGGGCTTGAATGGCGACCATTTCTTAGCAAAAATAGAGGCCGTTCTCCATCTACAGGTACATTAGATATACTGATGACCTGAAGAAGACAAGATTGCGAAGCCTTTGGAATCAGACAGCCTAAGACAGAGCGGAGTGTCGATAAGGATATGTCCAAAAAGGGACAACCAAAGCCTTACACGAATGGATGGATGATAAAATAGAGAAGTGGATGATGTAATAGGTGAACTACTGTTAATATTAGTGTAGATTGATATGGTAGATGTACAGTAATAAACAGTAGCAAACATTCAACTAGCAATCCAGTATCGCATTCGTGAATCGTGCTACAAGTGGGAACCGAGCTTTGTGAAGGTAACATTTATTACAGTCAGATATCATGATAAAGGACAGAGAATCTAGGCTCGTAGAAAGTGATTCGGCACGATCGCGAACGGGAAAGTTTGTTTAGGGGCTGAAATAACAAGACGGAGAATTCTTGATGGAACATACGTTTGTTGACTCAGTATAATTGGAATGAATAATAATAGTATTTTAATGCTGAAAAAATATAAAAAGCAATATAAATGCTGCTACTATCTCAATACTTGGTAGACACCGTCTCAAACCTTATAGTGTCTGAGATTATGACCTGGGTTGATCCTTAAAGTCTAAACAGCTAAAGATCCTAAAGATAAACTATCTATTAAACTTTTTCACACAGGCTCATCCGATCTTCGGATCCTTTATTTGGGATCAGAAAACCAAGAGTGAGTTATCCCACGATATTAATTTGTCCCACCAAAACCATTTTCATGTACCTAAAGTGACGCCAAGAGGACTGCATTTTGCCTGCTCTATAAAAAATCAGAACTTCAGATCAGATGGAGAGCCAAGCTCTTAGCTATACACGTCCACACAACACACGTAAAGTTATGTTCTACTACACCGATAGGAGAATATTAACAAGAATTGACGGCAACTGTATCATGCTGTCGAAAACTTTGGATAACATTTTGGATAACACAGCTGAAACATGTTTGAAACTTGCCCAATCGAGTATGAAGACAGTTTAGCAAAGGCTAATTTTTCATATTCAATTTGGCAAAAGGCGATATTGATAGTAACGTAAACGTGATTAATATTCATGACATGGCTGAGTTGCAACCCTTTGGTTAAGAGAGAATACCAATTGCACATGTCTCTGACGTAGTAACACCTAATGTCGAGGGAGACTTGAAACTCTCTGCGCTGCGGGATGTTCTAATGCGGATTGGTGCAAACACGCATACGGTTGTCCAATCTGTTCAAGGTGTTTTGGACATGGTTTAACACGATTTGCTGTAAGTAATCAAAATAGTTTCTTAGAAATCAAAAGGTATACCATCAAAATCTCGATTAAATTGGGCCAAATGAAACTTCTTTTTTCTATAGAAAAAAAAAATCCAATTTTCATAGCAGTTGATTAAAAATTGCACCGAACTATAAATTTAAAGAAAAAAAACTACTAGCCCATGATAGGCTGTGCCCTTCACTTTCAAGTACAAAAACCGTAACTGATCATGTTATATTATTAACACTTCATTCGAGTAAGTTATTTAATATACCTACTTTATAGAGTTCAATTGAGAACATAATACATAGGTAGTACAAATTGTAAGTAAATAACTTTTACATAATTGTATTTTATATTTATATTGATTCCTATCTAATATTATAAATTTAATGTAAGTTTGTGTATTTAAGTTTCATACAAATAATAAACTTTATTTAACATAATATGATAAAATAAAAATGAAAAAGTTTTGGCGAAAAAATATTTCCAACAGTTCTTTCAACTTATACTCGTCAAATAAGGGAAATCGATTAGTAAAATCAATAAAAACGAATGATAAGAACTTGTTATAAAAGAAAAGGAAATGGAAAATTATTTAATTGTGGCTTACAAGTATTGTTCAGTAAAGTTAAAGTTACGTTGGAATTCATCGCTTGAAAGCTTCAGCTAGCTAGAGCTTTGAGCAAGATTAAATTAACTATTTCTTGGCTTAATTTCTTAATTTTGACATGTGAACAAATATTTCGTCGTATATTACGAGGAAATTGAAATAATAAAATAAAAGGAACTCAATAAAACAGTGCTGAGGTGTTGGTCAGTGCGTTTAAATGAAGTTTTGAATGGTACGCTTTGAAAGCTTCAGCGAAAGAGCTTTTAGCAAACTGAGTCTTTCAGAACTTTATTGCAATTATTTTCGCTTTAATAACATTTTTCATGGCACATATTTTTACAGTATTTGCAAGATAATAACTTGTTCCACTCAATTTGATTAAAACAAAAGGAAAACGAAAAGCAGCTCAGTAATATCGTCGAGTAAAATTAAATTGACGTCGATATTGGAACGCTTCGCCTTTTAATTCTGAGCTTTTAGCAAACTAGCTCTTCTCATTCAGACCTCTATTTGAATTAGCAGGATTTTCAACGGTACACGTTCATTAAAAGAGCATTTCATGGTGAATCGAAACTGCCGTTTACTGCATAGTACCGATTAAGTATTCTTTAAGGAAAACGAATAACCGCTTGATGTTTTTATAATCATAAAAACAAACATCACTCCTCACTTAACGAACACTCTTCACCACTTCAAATTTTCACACTGTGAACTAAAATATTTCACAAAAACGTAAACTCAAACAACTTAATGTGGAACCGTAACGAAACATCGAAAAGCCAAAAGTAGATCAAAGTACCTTAGAATGTTTTCATTTACATTTCTATTCCTTTATTAATTTACAGTTTCTTAATTAGTTTTTCACTGTATTATTATATTTTTATTTGTATTTCATTAAGTATGCCTTTTATTTAAGTTTCTCTGACGACCAATGATACCTATAAGTTTTATAAAATTTAAACCAATATTACTTTACGATGTTATTAGAAATATTTTCGCGTAAAAATAACAAAATATAATTCACTGTTTTAAACTTTACTACTCAGATTATTGTTATTCCCCGACAAGTCCCGATATTTCAGCGCCGCTACATGCACCAAGTTCGCGAAAATATAAAATGATCTTGAAGAGCCTTTATTTAATGAAGCACTTAAAAAACCGATAATTGCGCTTCAAATATAAAATTTGCATTAACATGCTTCAACTCAACTCAATACTTGCTTATCTCCAATTATTAACACTTCCAAATCGCGATAAACGTCAACTCCAAATCCTCACAAGACCATCAAGACCATTCCAAGAATCGGTACTTTGACCTGAACAAAAAGTTTAACCAAACAAAATTTCTTCCGATGTTCCGCTAGGGTTGAGGGTCGAGAACGGTTCAGGCAACGCACCACCAGCGTGATGGAGTACACACGCCTCTCGAGCGGCAGAATGCGCGCGCCGCACCACACCGCCATCGCGGCACTGGCTGCGCCGGCGACGGTGCCCGACCGCGCTAACAGTGCCGACGGTCGTGGTCGCGGATTTGTTCGACGTCTCCACAACAATGGGGGTTCTTACCACGACGTGACTACAGTCTTCGAAGATCGGTGTTGACGGTTTTACGCTAAACAAAAATGTCAACCCAAAAAAATAACGTTTCACGCTCAGAGCCATACGCTGGGATTTTCTGTGTCGTTGGTTGGTACACACACAAGATAAGAACACACACACACGCCTGCACCAGAAACAGAAATTTAAACTCATCATTCAAATCTCTGCTCTGCTGGGACTCGACATCTAGGAGCCATCGAGACGAGCACCTGCGCCTTAACCACTGGGCCATTCAGGTCATCAAAATACTTTGAAACTAAACCTAAATAAAACGTTGGTTTAAGCAAGTGCTATACAAATCCCACAAAAATATGACAGTACAGATCAGAATATTACAGTAGGTACTTATAATGTAGGAAGTAATCTTAAATTATGGAGAAAAGAAAATACTGGGAGTCAAATTAAATCTACGAATTAAACGTAACGTAACAAACACTAATTATTTGAATCTGTATAAAATTAATCCAAATGTTGTCTATGAACTTTTATTTTTTATATATGAACATATTAATGCAACGGTAAATAAAAGAGGAAGCAGAAGCAATCTCGAAATGAATATCGTATTAACTGCATACATTTGGGCACCATCGTTGCTAAGTGTTATTTTATACCGGCCTACAATGGCCACACTACAGTGAGCAACTAGGCCCTAGGTTCAATGGTATTATTATTAAATAGTGCATGCTGCATCCCACGATCAAGTAATGGGGTCACATTGAATATAAAAAATAACTCTTTCACAAAGCTCCGAACATAATTATTTCGTTATGGAAAGAGATCCGTCAAATCAAAAGTCATCACACAAATTGGCTATCTATCGTATCCAATTCCAAAGCCGCATATTACAGAAAAGGCGAATTGAACGATTGTTGTGTACTGAAAAAAGAAATAATGAGTATCATTATTGGTAGAGAACAGTGGATGCCGTTAGAAAGTGCGAGACGGGGCGAACGTTATGAAGTACTACCACAGTATAAAGATCATACAGTAAAGTGATTTGGCCCTGTCCTTGAAAAAAATTTACAGCCGCGCGGTTCGTTGATACGCCACAGAATTACCCGTCTACCGTATTTTAAGTTCATCTACCTTTTCAATACCTACTTGTATTGTAGTATGTTTCTAGTTTTATAATTTGTAATTAATTATTAATTATTTTTAGTGAATTTTATGGTACCTATATGATGTGATAAAAACTGTTTAATAAAATACATGTTGTTAATTTCCTTGGTAATTTCAATGAAAAAACATATTAACTGACTGACGGAGACTGAGAAATATTTGCACGTTGACTGAGAGGTACTAACGAACAGCTTTACTATTAAATTTAATTGTATAAAATATCCGAATTCGGTTCATTAAATTCGCTCGCCAATGCAACGCAATTGTGTAATTGTATCGAATGCGATGCGCGTAGGAATGACTGGCGATCCGACTATGAAGACACTACTGTACAATCTTTACACTGTGGTGCTACAGCCTCATCAAACGGAAATAAGGTTCTAATTGGCCGCCGCGACTAATCGCTCGGCGGGCAGTTCTTGAACTTGGCAAACAGAACACAAAAACTCTGTCATTCCTCCATCTTGATTAGCGAGAAGCGGAGCACGCACAATGTTCCGTACCGACCTGAGCGAATATAGGAGAGATGGAACTCTGTGGCGCCGGATTATGAGATTAAATTCCAATGCGGCTGAAGGATTTGCAAATTTGAAAACACAAATTGATATTTTTAATAACGATTATAAATTCTTCTTAAAAGGGCTAGAAAGGACACGTAATGTGATTATAGCATCTTAATAGACAACCAACCAACAACCAACTTTCCAGCACAAACAGGACCAAAGCAAGCATAGCATGGTGTTGAAAGTGGAATAGTTGCTATTTCAGATGGTGGTTTCATTATAATTCAACCAAATCACAAGACACGAAGAACATGATGATTCACGGCAAGTTAAGGGCAGGCGGCAATAGATAGCTTCCCAAGCAAAATGTACCTTGCCCATATTATAGCCCATATTATATGAGATTAAATTGTTTACGAATTATGATATTAAATTTCATAGCTGCCGATTACGTTTCATGAGTGAAATTTGAACTTGTAGCCTTATAGCTGCACCGTTACTCCAACAGCAAAAAGTGCCATAGCCCTTGTTTGTAGGGCATGGAGCTACGTGGACGGTGTTGGCGGCGTGCAATCAATCGCTTTGTCATCGGCCGGAGTAGAGATGACGTTTTGCGATCGGCCGGCCCTTGCGGTCGTTGCGTTCACTGCGCTCCGTCGATTTGTTCGAGCACATAATCCTAAACCACAAAGTGTTATTGCTTATACGATGGGAAAACTGCTTTACTATTTTGACTAGCTTTTTGCTAGCAGATGTGAAGCATCGTTATACGACCATATGTTGTAAAGAAATATTGCATCAGAGAATAGTTAAATGAAAAACTTTATTTGCAAAAAATATGGTTTAGACAGATTTTACAGAACTTCGATAAATCTATATAAATTTAACGTATCAGGTAAAATGTAAAGCTTTCAAGTTTTTTGGCAAGTAAATTTTTTAATGAAAATATGTTGCAATTTTGCAAAATTTATTAATCAAAATTATTTGGAAAAATTATACGGGAAAATTTAAAAAAATTGGAAGAAAATTGTAGATTTACGACTGCAGTGCCTCGACCATAAACACTATCGTCACATGAGGTGCTATCGTCAAACCACTCGTATAGTTAACGTGTGCCATTAGTATGAGAAGGTGTCAGTTAGACTGACATAATTATTATTATGACATGACTAAAATTTGCTATTTTTTATAAAACTCCATAGCCCAATCTTTAGGACCACGACACAACTCGACAAGTTCGTTAAACCCAAAATATTCGTGATCCAAATTACGGCTAAGGTCAAGGCGTGTTGACTGACAATAGACTGGAGCGGAGGAAAAAGCCAACTCTTTCGCTGTCGAGATCGGTGATAAAGCTGTGAAATTACTTCCAGGCCATCATTTCTATTACCACAATTCGAAAGTGAAGTGTACCGTGAATATCTAGAATAGGATCTGGCTTAGTGGAACAGTTTATGGAGTGGGCCTTCCGATAAGCGAGGTTGTAAAACTTTATCGGACAATGCAGCTATTAATAGCATTTGCATCTTACGAAAACACGTTTCACTTGTGCCGTGAACATGAACACTATCGTCAAAGTACTCGTACGGTAAACGACAATCATTCATAATGTCAATCTATCTGACATTTTCCCATACTAACGGCATACGTTAAATATACGAATACTTTGACGATAGTGTTCTTGTTCGTGCTCGAAGCACTATTTTTATCGTTGGATTCTAATTCTGTTTGTTATGAATCACATACTGTACAATTGCAGTCACTCTTATTTCAATGACAAATAGAATAATTGATTTTTCAATCAAAAAATATTACATTAAATGAAAAATCACTTTGTTTCAAGTTTCACCAATATTAACTTCAAATTTAAAACTTTTGACGTACAAAATTGACAAAATTACAAAATCTACTACTATTTCCATAGATGTATTATTCTAACCTTTAATTTTTCAATCATTCTTGGATTAATTTTATTTTCAATGTTTAGAGAAGTTTAAATAATACCATACCTACTACGTTGAGACGCTTAAAGCTTTTTGAGACCTAACCTTCACATTTCAAAAGCCTTTGTATAGAGAGCTTGTGTCGTCTCTGTTTGCGTTCTAGAAAATGTTGGAAAAGAATGTGTCTCATTTTAAGGCCACTACTTAAAAATTCTTGTCGGTATTCAATACCTCACATGCGATTAAAAATTAAGGTAAAAATATTAATGAAGGAAATTATGGTCTCGTTTTTGGAAGTAACGTTACTGCTAATTTGTTTCGTTTGAACTTGTACAGTGGACATAAATAATATTGAGAATTGAGAGTCTTTCTTATGGAAAAGTCAATAATGAGCGTATCTAAGTTTAAGTGTACCAATAAAAAATAACAAATAATTTCAGGCTTCTTTCAGGAATTCGTAAGAATCATTCTACGGCCTTGAACAGTTTCGGTACTATACAACTGTTAAAGGTTACCAAAACAGAATATTGTTCGAACAGAATATTGTGTGAAGCGTTGAGGAGGAGGTCGCTTGTCCTGCTGCTTCAACAGAATTCGATTTTATTGCCGTATCAACAATGTTGCTCGTATCTGTAACTCCAGCACAAACAAACACAGTTTCGTGTCGTAAGTCGTATCGAGCTGCCATTAGTATGGGAAAATGTCAAGACGGACTGACATATGACATAATGACGGACTATACGAATACTTTGACGATAGTGTTCACGGCACTGTACAAAAGAGCCATCAAAACATGTCAAATTGCGGTTTGTTCCTTCGGATCCTTGACAGCTGTTTAACGAGGCATTACAGGACAGATAGGAGGCTTTCAAACAATACGATGCCAAGCCAACGAGGGTTCCCTGAAATGAAATCCAAAGCTAATATTGTTGCGGTTACGCCAACAGATCCGTGGGCGTATTAGCATTTCACCCGCGCTTGTTTATATACGAAAGATGAAACAATGTGTTGGGGGTTAGGAAAACAGAATATGTATTGAGAAAATATCTTTGTTTGTTTAATCTTTATTGAACCTTACATACCAGTAAAGGAACAATAACTGGCTATGCTAAAAGCTTTCTACCACCCAACTTTACGCCCACTACAATGACGAAAGCAATATACACGACAAAATTTAAACACGGGGCTCTGTATTGAGCTGTCCTTATTGAACGTGACATCGAAATGCGACATGCAACAAAATTTGACATTGACATTGACATTGTTGTATGAGCAACTTTAGCGTGCGACACGACAATTAGGACACGGGGTTAGAAGTGGCCAAATGGTACTGTTTCCAATAAAATCAGTTCAGTTGTTTTGGAGTTAATCAAAGTTGTTTTTAAGATAGTAATTAATGACCTGCCTGGTCTGCGGTAACTACAGTATCTAATACCTATTCACTCGAGCATAAACATCTAAACCTATAAAAGATTAATGGGCAATTTTCTAATGTAACGATTTGTGTTACGATTTTCAAACACTCTTATCTGTATCAAATCGGCGATAATCAAGGCTATAAAAGCTCCGTTTATTACCTGGATATCTTGAAAGGAAGGAAATTAATTAAAACTGATGGGCGGCCCTTTTCCCACCTCGCCGCCTGTGCCTCGGGCGTACCGTTACAGTCCATCTCAATTAGCTCATTAACTTTTACGAGAAATCGAACCCAATCGATTTGGCTATGTCCCTCACAAAGAACTTGATTTCGTCTAAATTGGATATTTTCTTGCGTTCATTTTATTAAGACTTTTCGTACGTACATTTTAAGGTACTTTAATACTTTTCCCTTAAAGCTGATTCCCGAGAGCTGCACATTTAGCAGCACTTGGCGAGTCCAGCAACTAACGTGGCCGACACCGCAGGCTAAGGTATGAATCGAAACCTTCAGACCTAGCATAGATAGACGTCCATATATTTGACGGCACGGACAAAACCCGTGCCGGCAAGTGTCTGCGCAGACCATACCGTACGCATACCTACGGTAGATGTGAGATATGTCTACCGCGGTATCTGAAGATATGAATAGAGCTTATTTTTTATTTATTTAAACTCTTTATTGTACACACACATAGAATACACAGGTAGAATCAGTAAAAAACAAAGAGCTTAATAAGCTTAATAAGGTATACAGCGGTAAACTCGATCGTCTTCGCTAATTCTTTGACGAATGTCAACTATTATCAATCAATTAATCAAAGGCCACCAGGTTCAGGGCCAATAAACAATTCAACAAGGCTAGTAGGTAATATAGACACAAATTATGCGCTAGAACGTCACACCCACGCATTCAATCTGACCTGGCGAATATGGTTCAAATAGGTTCGCGAATTGTCCAACAGGGCTTTCTGTCTATGCCACCTATAACTAGAGATATTGCTTGAAATTTTGTTCGCTATTGACAGAGTATCAGTGATTCTTTTGGTATTGGAAAGTCCAGGAACAAGCGAAGTGACGTCATTTAGAGCCAGCGTTCGCCCCTCAAAAGCCTGAATGGATAAAACTGAAAATATGTCAAGCGAATTCTCGCTTCTATAGTTTTCTTATATGAGCCAATACCATCGGAGAAATTTTGTCATCGTTTCTGGTAAAGTTAATTTTGCCAACATTTCGGATAATAAAAAGGCAAAAGTCGCGTTATCTGGCTAGATAATATTGGACAAAATCTGGAGATTTTTCGGAGAAATCTTATTGCTACCAACCCTATTCCAAGATGGTCACGGTTCAAGGAAACAATCGGACAATTGGATAAATACCCCGCCACAATTGGACATAAACTGTTACAGGGATCCCCAGTTTGGATCATGGGAAGAAAATCGTTTGGTCATTAGACACTTCCCGGCTGGCATGCAATACTTCCGATTGGGGAAACGACCTTGACTGATTGTTTGCAAGATATTAGTTACCCAATGCAGGGTCGCGTCTCTCACAATGAGAAGGTATGGAAGGTCTAAGTCTACCACGCTGGCCTAATGTAACCATTCGGGTTACATATCACATGCCTTTAAGAACATTATGGAAAACTCGAAGATATCAACTGTTGGACTGATTATGCGTCGGAAATGCCCCGTTACGCGCATAGTTCGGACATCTTTCGATAAGATTTGATCTTGACCTAAGATTTGACCTTTGATCTTGGTGCCTGCCGTCTTTTAGTCTTGTGGGCTCCTGTAAAATAGGCTAGGCGACTCATCTTAGCATTAGCTATTTACAGTTACTACAGAAAATACAAGTTTACTTGTCAGTTTACCATGTTGTGTTTACAAAAAGTCAGCAAACATAATGCATACACAATAGAGATATCATACTCACAAACGTAAGATCCCTCTTTTTTAAAGAGATTGTATGTCTTCAATTCGCACGTTAGAAATCGCCATAGAAACAGATATGTATGGTAAGTATGTAAATGGATGAAAACAAACAAGAAACCCAGAGAAAAGGAGTACACGCTTGACATCCGGAACAAGCAATTAATCATCGCAATGACACGACAGGCAATGATGTCGTGAAATAATGTTATCATTTGATTTCACGCTCCAACTGGTGGAATTTGTAATGTTATACCATGAATTGAACGTTCAGAACGATAGTAGTAGAATAATAACACGCAGTCAACCTGAGGTAAAGTACTCCACATCTTCCCATCCGAAACACATATAGGTAGGAACGAGGTCAAAAAAGCATCGAGTCTTTCCAAAACAGTTTACAAAACTTCAAAAAGCACAATAGGTATCCTATAAAGGCTCCTCCTATCGTGTAGTTCAAAGTAGTCAGAACAAACAACTGATTCAGTCACAGCATGTTGAAACGGACTTCTGCAGTAGACAACGATCATGTATTACAAAAGGTAAACACAGGTATATGATATCTCGTATCGGTTGCAAGACCATCCGACATCCGAGCGTATCGATCGCTCCTTGATCGAGCATTATTGGCACAGACTTACGCAACCGGGATCCCTATTTCGTCATCCTTAGAACTCAATATCGCGTGCACTTGCGTAAGCACTCGACTGCACTGCACCAGTGAGGATACGGACCGCTAGGCGAGGTCTCCTTGATCGGTGCGGCGTCGGGTTACCTCCCATGAGTATCGATACCCACCTGGCGGCATATCCACCTATCCGGTTACGGGGAATAGAAATTATACAGATCTTTGCGTTATATAAAGGATCGATTGCGTTCCCGTTTGATGGTTACGGTGTTTCCGGTCGTAAAATGCATGCGGAACCGGTCATGCGAGCCCTTTGTTGCGCTGTGGATTAACCTGATTGTACGCGAAACTACTTCCTCTGCGCAAAGGATTAGCTGATTGATTTTGTGGTGTATGAATTTTCGAACGATGGAACGATGGATGGACAATTTTTGAACGCTTGAAACCGTTGGTTTCAAGAACCCAGGAGCGGGCGGAGTGGCGTCGATTAGGGTAGGCCCATGTCAATCAGTGGACGAAAGGCTGAAAGAAAGGAAGAAGAGTTTTCTTTTGATGGACTGACGACCTGAAGAAGACAGCGGAAAACCGTTGGAATCAAAGGGTCTAGGGCCGGACGGAGTGGCGTCGATTAGGGGAGGCCCATGACCAGCTACAAAGAGGTGGAAGAAAGAAAGAAGAAGGGAATAAAGTTTGCTATAAGACATCGTAAAAAAGTTTAAAACGTAGGGTTACATTATGCCAATCGTATCTCGATTGCCTGTTCAAGACGTTCAAGAAATGGGTGGAGACAAAAACGTCGTGGCTATAGCAAGATCTACAAAACATTACGTAATAAGGAAAGTAATGTCTGGAAATCGCTCCCTAAGTTGAGGCAATTCCCAGAAGCCAATAGCTATTTGTAATTGCGAATAGACTGTAATGGTATATCGCCACAAGAAGCGGTTTTTTTTATATCTTGTTTGACCGATTAGAGCCGTGACGTTCAATCGGTCGACTTGACTTCACCGAGGGCTAGGAAAGTTTTGTGATTCATTTATCTTTTTTTCATTGTAACTTATTTAAGTACTTATATTGTTGTTAATTAAAGCTTGCTCTATCAATGTAGAGATGATTAAAATGAGGATTCGGAAGATTATTTATTTTATGTATTCAGGCAACACAATTTTTAAAGGTAGGTACTCAAGAGAATATTGAACAGTTGTACTACGTCTTTCTAAATGTCAATTCTATGAAATATGTATCAAGTAAAAAAATTGACTGGAAGGTTTTTAAAATCCCTTAAGTCATACCTATTTACTATAAGGTATTTTAGTTTTTTAACTTGGAATTTTTCGCATTATTGCGTGGAACACCAAAACACACTGGAGCCTCCATAAAGAGATATGCAACTCGGTGACATAATAATTTATGTAATTTGCACTGAAGAATAGTTTAGATGCTCCACAATATACACACGGAACGCAAAGTGCCTTCACTCTATGAATATCAAATTCATTCGTGAACGTTATATTGCTCACAGCCTCTCATCAGGCGCTCGGAAATTATTACGTTACTATGCATCATTCGTCTCTATGAAGCCAATTAGGTCGACAGGTCGATAACAAAACTAGGCTCAAAATTATTTAGTAGTTAAATTAACAACTTATTGAAAAAATATTTTCCAAAGTTTAGAATTCTCGACATTCAATCTTAGTTCAGTTTCGATCGATATCCATGTACTCGTAAGTAAGCCAATACTTCGTTTAAGAACTCCTCATATTTTACAAAGAAAATTGCACTTACATTGCCACGTGCTTCAAATTTCGATAATGTGCACAGTGTACACGTGTGCACCCTGTTATCAATGTCTGCGATAGTGAGCACTTGAATGGATAAGTGAATGACAGCTACTGCCAAGGTCACGCTGGTACACACACGAGTGTCGCTAGGTAAAACATTGGTAGGTTACGAAATAGAGACGAAGGATAATGAACTGTTCGTACGTGTACCTATGTACCTACTCGTATTTGGCAATTGAGTTATTGGACGCGATATATGGTTTCTTCGTAGTTATCTTGTATATATGTTATCTGCAAGCTCAGAGTCGTTCAGTGGGCAATAGAGAGCTCTGCTTGGCTATTTTCTCTACGCGACAGAGTCAGCATACGTGTCCAAAACGACGAAATCCGTAAAAGAACGAAGGTAGCCGATATGGTCCGTCGCTCAGCGGGGAATAAAGAGCTCTGTTTGGCTATTTTATCTACGCGATAGAGTCAGCATATGTGTCCAAAACGACGAAATCCGTAAAAGAACAAAGGTAGCCGATATGGTCCTCACAGTTTGCCGGTTAAAGTGGGAATAGGCTGGCCACATCTGGCCACAGCTGAACATGGGCCTCCCCTTATCGACCCCGATAAGGGGAGGTCCATGTCCAGCTGCAGAACAACAAGGGTGGTAAAGGAAGGAAGGAATCTTGTGCGGCCGCTTACGTGTTTCCGATATGTTGTATCCTTGCTATCTGTGTTAGCTAATACAATCGAGAATTTTCGCACAGGAAATTGTTGGGCGTCTCATCGAAACGAAGCTCTTCACGAAGATTCAGCTTGATAGTAATTAAGTGCAAAAATGTACCAGGGATCCTGGGCTATAGGTCAGTTAACTAAAGCTGGCACGTTCACAGTACTCACACTTATGCAATTTCACTACACAGTATGTTTAAAAATAAATGATTTTGAT
>DWIY01000116.1:0-17474 GCA_018248615.1 Erynnis brizo brizo
AGGCAAAACACCATCTCCTGAGAAGGAAGTCGCCAAGACTCCTAGCCCGGTAGTAGAGAAAGAAGTCGCCAAGTCTCCTAGCCCGGTAGTAGAGAAGGAAGTCGCCAAGACTCCTAGCCCAGTTGCAGAAGTAGGCAAAACTTTATCTCCTGAGAAGGAAGTTGCGAAGACTGTTGATCAAGTATCAGAGGTCACTAAATCATCCATTGCTGAAATTTCAAAAGAGAGCTCTGGAGAGAAAATAAGTGCAATTACTGACCAGTCGATCCAAATGAAACCTACTGAAAAAGAGGAGCCAAAGGTATGTCACAGATTTGGAAGCATCGGCTTGAAATTCACTGAAAAATATGGATATTCGATAAATGTAGTGTCGACTGCTATTGGATAACTCTTCGTTGGCTTAAGCACTGCGGCTAACTTAAACACTTTAATTTACTTTCAGCTTCAATTATTATATAAACCATCCGATTTATTTTTAACTGCTAATAAAAAAAAAGTGCCTATATTCCATGTGTTCATTTAATTCATCCCACTGAAGATCAGCTTTTTGAGCTAGTGTGTTCTACTAGGACATTTTTTTATCTGCGCAAAATATTATTTACAAATCATAAACCAATCAATCAATTGTCATCACACAATAGTAATAAGTTTTTACTTTCAAAATACGTAGATGATAGTTATACAATACCGTCCGTCAAGCCAGAAATCAGGTTTTCTACTTTATGTCGATGTAACAATGTTAACAATCTTAAACAATCTAAACGAATACATGCCTTATGTCAATAAGAAACATGCCTGATTTCTGTCTATATGAGATACAGCCTACAAGAGCACACTATTCAATATACATTATATTACACGTAGAAAACATAAGCCTCTGCTTTATGTAAATTCAGGCATATTTCTGTTAATAAAATTGTAAGACCATTTCACACCATAATAATAACTTACGATACTGAACAAATATCACAGTTTTTATATTCTTATGCGATTATTTTTAATATGCAGTAGTTTATTTAGATCTACTTATTTTGGGACTAATTTAATTCGTTTTAATAATTATTTTATGCTCTAGGAACCTCTCGCAGCAAAGTCTGATCTTCCCGTTGATAAAACAAAAGAACTAGACGAAAAGTCACCATCTGTGGATAAACCAGGTGTTAGGGAGGAAACATGGGTAAGTTGTTTAAATTTATTATTTTTCTTCCCCTCCACATTTTTTTTAGTATTGTATGATACACTACCACTCTAATGCCAATAACTCTAATACCATCAACATAGTTGTAATTATGGCCAAATGTCAATACAAAATCATTTATATTAGGTATATCGTAGAATTTGGCAAACACATAAGTTCTTCTTAATTAGTTTCAATTACTTTTATAAATTTTGATTGGAAAGTTATTTAACACTATAAATCTTAAACGATATTTAAATTATAGAAATGTTTACACAAGTACTGTTTGCTTAATTCTTGGATAATCATGGGTATATGGTTACTAACAAAAACATAATTTAACATAGTAAAATAGTTCCCATTTCAAATAACTTCAATCATCTACAGGCTCATTTAGTAATCCCAATTAGTAGTAAAAAAGGTAAAAATTCAATATTCTTTTTTAGCTCTTAAGTGAATTTCATTTTGTCTTATTATAAAAATAATAAAAACAAAAAAAAACATTGCACCATAGTATAATATTTTTAGAATTAGCTTTTTTAAGGCCCTTTTCAACTATTTTCTTTGTAATCGGGTTATTTTTTTTATTTACCATTGTAAGTTTTTACAATAAATTGACGTACTCGTATTATTATTATGCTTAAGAATAAAATTAGTTTTATACTGATTAAGCATAGAACAAGGTTAGCAGCAAGATATAGAAATTGTTAGTTTTTTATAGTGTACTGTTTTTCATCATTATTATCAAAATTAGCGTAGACAAAGGATACAATCATAAAAATGTGATCTGGACATCGAAAAAGAACTTGCCGCATTAATTTCTACAATGCTTCTTGACCGATGAAAAAAATGCCACCATAAATAAGTAAACATTGAAGAAAAAACAGATGAATTCGCAATCAATTTGATCGGCAATTTTAATTTAAATATTAATTTAAAAAATTTAAGAAAAGCAAATTGAGAAAAAGCTACTGATTTATCAAAAAGAAGCAAAAGTGACAAATGTGAATAAACATAGTTAACCTTAACAGCTTTTAATCATCTTTTACTAACATTAGTATGTAGAGTACATAGAAAAAACTTTTGCTTATTCACAACACATAAAAACAAAGGAAGCTATGACCATTGCTTTAACACATAAAATGGGCTTATATCATTGTTGGTGTTCGTTGCATCGTGGGCAATCACCGTCAATTTCATCTCAATATGGGAATTGGTGAAAATGACATTTTGAAAGATGAAATATACATATTTATATTATTTTCTTCAAAGGAATTAAAAAAGGAATTGGCTAAATCTCCTCACGTCATGCTGCCCTTACAGAAAAAGGAAGACGCTAAACTACTTTCTCCTGAAGAGGACAAAGCCAAAGTTCCGACATCTGATGAGAAGGTACCATCTCCTGAGAAGGAGGAAGCCAAGGTTCCAACACCTGATGAGAAGGTAACATCTGAGAAGGAAGAAGCCAAGGTTCCAACAACTGACGAGAAGGCACCGTCGCCTGAGCAGGAGGAGGCAAAGGTTCTAACACCTGATGAGAAAGCACCATCTTATGAGAAGGAGGAAGCAAAGGTACTATCTCCTGAGAAGGAAGAAGCCAAAGTTCCAACACCTGACGAGAAAGCACCATCTCATGAGAAGGAGGAAGCAAAGGTACTATCTCCTGAGAAGGAAGAAGCTAGGGTTCCAACACCTGATGAGAAGCCACCATCCCCTGAGAAGGAGGAAACAAAGGTTCCAAAACCTGATGAGAAAGCACCATCTCCTGAGAAGGAGGAAGCAAAGATACCATCTCCTGAGAAGGAAGAAGCCAAGATTACAACACCTGATGACAAGGCACCATCTCCTGAGGAGGAGGAAACAAAGGTTCCAACTCCTGATGAGAAGGAACCGTCTCCTGAGAAGGAAGAAGCCAAGGTTCCAACACCTGATGACATGGCACCATCTCCTGAGAAGGAGGAAGCAAAGGTACTATCTCCTGAGAAGGAAGAAGCCAAGGTTCCATCTCCTGAGAAGGAGGAAGTAAAGATACCATCTCCTGAGAAGGAGGAAGTAAAGATACCATCTCCTGAGACGGAGGAAGGCAAGGTTCCGACACCTGATGAAAAATCACTATCTCCTGAGAAGGAGGAAGGCAAGGAACCATCTCTTGAGACGAAAGACACCAAGGTTCTAATACCGGATGAGAAGACGCCACCTTCTGAAAGAGAAGAAACAACGGTTTCTATTAATGACAATGAAATGAAGGAAGCCCTATCCCACGATAGTTTTCTTGAAACAAAGGGGAAAGAATCTAAGCCAGCTAGAGAAGATCTTATCCTACCTCTTACTAAGACAACACTTGATTTGCTGCCTCCTATAAAATTAAGTGATAAATCTTCCACTCAAGAAATAGAAGAAACTAAGGTACGTGATTATAACTGATACTCTGATTAACGGATTTCTTTTAGGGTGCTACCACACGTTGGCTCCATAGAAGCGAGCGGCGGCGAGCGCAAGCGCGTGAAGAACGGTCATTCGCTTCGCCTCGTCGTCGCTAGCTCTTTTGTCAGTATTTCGGAAAAATCAATGTGTCAAGGGGCAAACGCCAGCGGCCCATCCACACGCTCGTATGTCAGGGTTGCCAGGTATGAAGTGAATTTATAATTTTCGCCAAATTAAAAATACGTTTCGCTGAGATATTATTTTTATGATTATTATCTTTAGTAAAAAAATCGCGAAAACCTCGTGTGAACGGTAAATAATTCAGAAGTACTGAGGATCGAGAGTCTAAATTAAGGCTAGAACGACGCCTGCCAGATAAACAAAACGAATAAACGTATATAAATGACTCAAAAAATATGTTTCTAATGTGAATTTTGGAATAAATTTATAACCCAGGCAAGATTTTCTATATATTTAGTTATTTACTTGTATTTGTTATCCCTGCTGTAAATCAAATTTGGCAATATTTTTAAAAGTATTATTTTAAATTTGGCGAAAATTAGAAAGACATCTGGCAACGCCGGCGAGGCGACGATGAGCGTAAAGTGCGAAGCACCAGTGAGTGGAGAGGTACTGCTCGCCTCGGCATCTTACTCCGAATGGTTGCCATGGGAGCCTCGGACCAGCGTGTAGTGCCACCCTTACAATTTGTCATTTTTAAGTAAAGAAAATTAATAATAAGTTGTTATTTAACTGTATAGCGTTGTATTGGTATAAAATGTTCTAAATTTAAGTGGTAATTTTGTAAATGGGCCTTAATTAAGAAATATGGTACTAAAATAATGCTCCTTTGATATAAAAAATTATGGATCAATAAAAAATCTATATTTACATAATTATTATGATTAACGAGTATGTGGGAAGCGTGAAAAAGTAAACCTTATTAATTTATCAAAATAAAAGTAAGCATTTCAATTCCAAAAAAATATTTTAAGAATTTAAAATTTCCTTAAATTAAACACAAACGACATAAAAATTAAACACGACACACATTTTATAAAACATAAAAATAAAAATGTTTAATAACGTCTAAAATTATTGTTCATAAATATTTTTTGTTCTTTCTTATATAGTTATCAACGGAAGAAATAACTGACAGGCAGAAATTGACTGAAGAGAAAATGGAAATATTGGAAAAAGACGAACGGAAAGAAATCAAGAAAACGGTAGAAAAGGCACATTCCCCTAAAACACCCGAAGAGACGATTTCTTCACTTAAGAAAGATGATGCTAAGGCACCAACACCAGAGAAACCTGAAGAGAAGGTACCTTCCCCTGAGAAGGGAGTTGCTAAGGCCCCCACTCCAGAAAAACCAGGAGAAAAGGCACCTTCTCCTGTGGAGGATGATGGTAAGGCCCCAACTCCAGAAAAATCAGTAGAGAAGGCACCTTCTCCCGAGAAAGATGATGCTAAGGCCATAACTCCAGAAAAACCAGAAGAGACGAAACCTTCTTCTGAGAAGGAAGAGAAGAAAGCACCTACTCCTGAGAAGCCTTTGGAAAAGGAACCTACTCCTGAGAAGGAAGAGGTAAAGGCTCCGACACCAGAGAAACCCGAAGAAAAGGCACCATCTTCTGTGAAGGAAGATGCTAAGGCTCCGACACCAGAGAAACCTAGAGAGAAGGAAGAGAAGCCTGATACTAAGGGTCCTACTCCTGAAAAGCAAGAAGAAAAAGAGCCTTCTCCTGTGAAGGATGATTCTAAGGCCCCAATTTCAGAAACACCAGAAGAGAAGAAACCTTCTTCTGAGAAGGAAGAGATGAAAGCACCTACCCCTGAGAAGTCATTAGAGAAGGAACCTACTCCTGTGAAGGAAGATGTAAAAGCACCTACCCTTGAGAAGTCATTAGAGAAGGAACCTACTCCTGTGAAGGAAGATGTGAAAGCACCTACCCTTGAGAAGCTATTGGTGAAAGAACCTGAGAAGGAAGAAGCTAAAGTTCCCACTCCTGAGAAACCATTGGAGAAGGAACCTACTTCTGAGAAGGAAGAGGCAAAAGCACCTACCCCTGACAAGCCATTGGAGAAGGAACCTACTCCTGTGAAGGAAGAGGTGAAAACACCTACTCTTGAGAAGCCATTGGAGAAAGAACCTGAGAAGGAAGAAGCTAAAGTTCCCACTACTGAGAAATCACTGGAGAAGGAACCTACTTCTGAGAAGGAAGAGGCGAAAGCACCTACCCCTGAGAAGCCATTGGAGAAGGAACCTACTCCTGTGAAGGAAGAGGTCAAAACACCTACTCTTGAGAAGCCATTGGAGAAAGAACCTGAGAAGGAAGAAGCTAAAGTTCCCACTCTTGAGAAACCACTGAAAAAGGAACCTACTTCTGAGAAGGAAGAGATGAAAGCACCTACCCCTGAGAAGTCATTAGAGAAGGAACCTACTCCTGTGAAGGAAGAGGTGAAAGCACCTACCCTTGAGAAGCTATTGGTGAAAGATCTTGAGAAGGAAGAAGCTAAAGTTCCCACTCCTGAGAAGTCATTGGAGAAGGAACCTACGCCTGTGAAGGAAGAGGTGAAAACACCTACTTTTGAGAAGCCATTGGAGAAAGAACCTGAGAAGGAAGAAGCTAAAGTTCCCACTCCTGAGAAACCATTGGAGAAGGAACCTACTTCTGAAAAGGAAGAGGCGAAAGCACCTATCCCTGAGAAGCCATTGGAGAAGGAACCTACTCCTGTGGAGGAAGAGGTCAAAACACCTACTCTTGAGAAGCCATTGGAGCAAGAACCTCAGAAGGAAGAAGCTAAAGTTCCCGCTCCTGAGAAACCATTGGAGAAGAAACCTACTTCTGAGAAGGAAGAGGCGAAAGCACCTACTCCTGAGAAACCATTAGAGGAGGAACCTACACCTGTGAAGGAAGAGGTGCAAGTACCTACACTTGAAAAGCCATTGGAGAAAGAACCTACTCCTGAGAAGGAGGAGGCGAAAGCACCAATCTTTGAGAAGCCATTAGAAAAGGAACATTCTCCTGAGAAGGAAGATGCTAAAGTTCAAACACCAGAGAAACCTCAGGAGAAGGCACCATCTCCTGTGAAGGAAGATGCTAAGGCACCCACTTCAGAAAAACCAGAACAGAAAAAACCTTCTGAGAAGGAAGAGGTGAAATCACCTACCCCTGATAAGTCTTTGGAAAAGGAATCTGCTCCTGAGAAGGAAGATACTAAAGTTCCAACACCAGAGAAACCTCAAGAGAAGGCGATATCTCCTGTGAAGGAAGAAGCTAAGGCTCCGACACCGGAAAAATCTGAAGAGAAGGAACCTTCTCCTGAAAAGGAAGATGCCAAAGCTCCAACACCAGAAAAACCTGAAGAGAAGGCAGCTCCTAAGGAAGATACTCAAGCTCCAATACCAGAGAAATCTAAAGAGAAGGCACCTTCTCCTGAGAAGGAAGACGCTAAGGCACCAAAACCAGAGAAATCTGAAGAAAAGCCTTCTCCTGAAAAACCTGAAGAGAAGGCACCTTTTGCTGAGAAGAAAGAAGTTAAGGCCCCAACTCCAGAAAAACCAGAAGAGAAGGCACATTCTCCTGTAAAACCTGAGGAGAAGACACCTGCTAAAAAGGAAGATGTTAAGACCCCAACTACAGAAAAACTAAAAGAGAAGGCACCTTCGCCTGAGAAGGATGATACTGAGGCCCCAACACCGGGAAAACCAGAAGAGAAGGAACCTTCTGAGAAGGAAGAGGTGAAACTATCTACCTCTGAGAAGCCATCTGAGAAGGAACCCACTCCTGAGAAAGAAGAAGCAAAATCACCTACCCCTGAGAAGCAATTGGAAACTCCAGAAAAACTGAAAGAAAAGGAAACTTCTCTTGAAAAGGATGATGCTGAGGCCCCCACCCCAGAAAAACCAGAAGAGAAGGCACCTTCTGTCGAAAAGCATGATGCTAAGGCTCCAATGCTAGAAAAACCAGAAGACAAGGCACCTTCTCTCGAAAAGGAAGATACTAAGGCCCCATCAGTAGAAAAACCAGAAAAGGAAGCACCATCTCCAGAGAAGAAAGACACTAAGGCACCTAAGAAAGGTGATGCTAAGGTCCTTGTTTTAGAAGAGCCAGAAGAGAAGACACCTTCTCCTGAGAAGGAAGAGGTAAAAGCACCTACCCCAGAAAAACCAGAAAAAAAGGCATTTTCTCCTGATAAAGAACATGGTAAGAAGGCCCCAACCTCAGAAAAACCGGAAGAGAAGACACCTTCTCCTGAGAAAGAAGAGGTAAAAGCACCTACCCCAGAAAAACCAGAAGAGAAGGTACCTTCCCCTGCGAAGGAAGACGTTAAGGCTCCGACACCACAGACGCCGAAACCTTTACTTGAAAAAGATTTATCAAAAATCTCGAAGGTAGGCCTCCGAATTGTTCTTTTAATTTTTATTGTTTATAATTGTTTATAATATGCATTAATTGCATATGTAATGTTTTTTCTACTGAATATTCAAAAAACTATTATTTACGATTTGCATTACTGAAGGCACTTTTGAAATATTTTGTCATTAAAAAACATAATTATTTATTTAAATAGAACGATGAAGTAAAACAAAATATATTAACTAATTTAATAAAGTAATATAATACATAAATAAATATATTAAGTTAACTTTCAAAAAACATTTTTTCTTTATTTATTCAATAAATGTTACAAATATTGTTATTTAATTTAGCTTTTATCTATTCGCTATGTTAACAGTCTTACGGTAGTTCAATAAACAAAACTAAATAAATAAACCAAATACCCAGTGTTTTATGATCTTTATTAAATTATTTGAGCAATTTGCCATTAAATGTTTGTTATTAAATATTTATTATGAAAAACATGATTGTTATAAGATTTATGTATGTGGAATGATTATTTAATATTGATCTATAATTATTTTTAATGATTCAGGTTATCGAAACGGATGAAAAGACTGGAACGCAAGAAGAAATGCTTACAAAAGTGGAAACAACACCACTGCTAGTTGAAAAGATGACATCTGATGCTACTTCTCGTAAGCTATCTTTTAAAGATACAGACGAAAAGTTAAAAACCATCAAAAGACTATCTGAAGACCTCGACGATTTAGGTGATGACTATTTAAGTAAATTCACAATTTTCGGGGAACCAGAAGAATTTGTCACAACCAAAACGGAAACGATAGTAGATAAAAGCATTACTGTTACACGGACAATTCTTACTCGCGTTATAAAGACAAAGTATGCTGATGGTCAAGGAGTGCCAAAAAAAATAAAAACGGTAACAGACGTTATTACTACTGACAAATTTCCAGATGGTACATCTAGTACAAAAGAGGCCAGTAGTACAACAATTACTGATTTACATATAGACCAGGACGTCTTGGAGATGACATCTACGAAAGACGTCTTAGTTGGGACTATATCACGACTTGATGATAAAGATACGAGTGAAACTACATCCGAAGAAAAACCACTTAGTCCAGCTAAGCATGAGGACAAGGTGCCTAGTCCAGTCAAACCTGATGAGAAACCACTTAGTCCAGCTAAGCAAAAGGACAAGGAGCCTAGCCCAGTCAAATCTGAGGAGAAACCACTTAGCCCGGCTAAGGAAGAGGAGAAGGAGCCTAGCCCAGTCAAACCTGAGGAGAAACCACTAAGTCCAGCTAAGCAAGAGGACAAGGAGCCTAGCCCAGTCGAGCCAGAGGAGAAACCACTAAGTCCAGCTAAGCAAGAGGACAAGGAGCCTAGCCTAGTCGCGCCTGAGGAGAAACTACTTAGTCCAACTAAGGAAGAGGACAAAAAGCCTAGCCTAGTCAAACCCGAGGAGACACCACTTAGCCTGGTTAGGGAAGAGGAGAAGGAGACTAGTCCAGTTAAACCGGAAGATAAACCACTGAGTCCATCTAAGTTACATGATAAGGAACCAAGCCCTGTCATACCTGAGGAGAAAACACTTAGTCCAGCTAAACAAGAGGACAAGGAACCTAGCCCAGTCAAACTCGAGGAGAAACCATGTAGCCCGGCTAAGCAAGAGGACAAGGAGCCTAGCACTGTCAAACTTGAAGAAAAACCACTAAGTCCAGCTAAGCAAGAGGACAAGGAACCTAGCCCAGTCAAGTCTGAGGAAAAACCACTTAGTCCAGCTAAGCAAGAGGTCAAGGAGCCTAGCACAGTGAAACTTGAGGAGAAACCAGTTAGTCAAGGTAAGCAAGAAGATAAGAAGCCTAGCCCAGTCAAACCCGAGGAGACACCACTTAGCCTGGCTAAGAAAGAGGAAAAGGAGACTAGTCCCGTTAAACCGGAAGATAAAATACTGAGCCCATCTAAGTTAGATGATAAGGAACCAAGCCCTGTCATACATGAGAAGAAATCACCTATCGCTAAGCAAGAGGGTGAGGAGCCTGATTCTGTCAAATCAGAGGAGAAACCACTGAGTCCGTCTAAAATTGATGATGTAAAGTCCAGTTCAGTAAAATCCGACGAATCAGAAAGTAAAATCAGTAAAATCACATTTGCAGATGATAAAAAGGAACCTGTAAAACCAGTTGAACAAAAATTTGACAAATCAAGAGACAAAAGCTCAAGCCCTATTGATGATGATGACGATAGTCACTTTTTAATGGAAGATTCAAATCTTGAAATAGAGGAAATTCTAAAGGCTTATACTGTATTTGGAGAACCAGAAGAAGATACCACAACTGTTACCGAAGAAGTCATTATTGAAACAATTATTGTTTTGCGAACCATTACGACAAAGATAATCAAGACTAAATATGCTGACAGTTATGGAATTCTTAAGAAAATTAAAATTGTTCATATTGTTACTACTACTGATGAATATCCAGATGGAGATTCAAAGGGTAAGGTAGAATGCATTGTAACGTTAGAAGACATTGACACCGAGGAATCTACTGACTCTGTCATTACACCTAAAGATAAACTTGACAAATTGACTACCAAAGAGATATCAAAGTATGAAGAGAAAGATATTGATGAAAAAGAATCTGTTTACATGAACGGCCAAGCCCGTTCAGATAGCCCTGAAAAAGTAGAATCTGAATTAGTGACACAAAAAGTCATGGATTCTAAATCCGGCAAACAAACGGCATATGATATTACAAAAGAACCACTGCAAGAAGAATTAGTCACAAAAGATACTAAATTACAACGAGCAAAGAGAGAAATTCCTTCAGCTTCATATGAAGAAAAAGACGAAAAATATGAACATGGTAAGGAAATCTCAAAATCACTAAAATCTGATACAATCACGAAGTTTGCCAAAGAAACCGCTGAAATGCTACACATGGAAAGGTCTCATGTCACCGAAGGTTTCCCTAAAAAAATTGCCGATGTGGGAGGAAGCCAAGAATTTGACAAATTATCATCCATTTCAACAATCGACAGCGGAATAGTTGATAGAGATAGCATCACGCATACCGCTTTACACAGCAGTTCAGAAGATGTATCAAAAGAAGTTAGTTTAGAAGAAAAGTATAGTTATGAAAGCACAGAAAAATCAGAAAAGAAATCTGTTAAAAAGGAAGTAATTTCTCTGGAAGAACCCTATACAAGTTTAGATGGGGCACTTCAGTCAAGTCACAGACCAGGTCATGGGCCAGTTAGTATAGAGGACCAAATATTTTCTTTGACTTCAGATCAATCTGAAAAAAATTATGTTTTAGAAAAACAACCTCAAAAAGACATGAAATCAGAAAAACCAAAGGATGATAAAGGTTTGTCATCTGCTGATGGTGATAAAGAAATGGTTTTAAAAACTTTACCGGAAAGCGCAGCACATTTAATGGAATCTATTCATAAGGCGTTTGGTGATGAATCAGTGCAACAAGGAATCAAAAGTGAAGGAGTCGAATCCTTAACGGTTCACTCAGAAACTGACCGAGTATCTACCCCACCTACTGTTCCTGTCAGTCCATTACCAAAGACGCCTAGTGCATTCCAAGATGTAAAAGTCAGTGATGGTGTCCAAAGTGAAGTAACTTACGATAAATCAGATGGATCTGAAGAAACAATTACAAAGGTGGTACACGTAGGTGATGACGTTTTAACGCAGAAAATATCAACATCAACTGAGAAGGTTCCAAAACCCTTGAAGACCTCCGAAGTAGATGGAGAACATGAACTCTTATCACTTATGCAAACAATGGGAAAAATTAAAACAGAAACAGATACGGTAACCAAAATTATTAAGGAAGGAGAAAATGTTGTGACACAAACCATTACAACAGTTACGACAAAAGAAATAATATCAAGAGAGGACGGAACACCACAAAACGTGAAAACTACCATCGAAACCACAACTTTGAGCAAGAGTGCTGATGGCTCTACGACTACCACTAAAGAGACACAGACCGTTCTATCTGAATGTTCTTCCAGCCTTAAGTCTACCTCACAAATGGATTTATATGCCAAAGATAGTAAAATAGAAAAAGTTTCCCTAGATGCTACCGATCAAAAGTCTGAAACAAGTAGCCAAATTAAAGAAACTACTGAAAAACTACAAAAGTCTTCCTCAACATTAAAAGATATTCCTGAAACAGGAAGAACATCCGATTTTGTTAGTGAGATTGAAGACGAAACGGATGATAATGTAGAAGATACCGTTATTGATACAGATGTTAGCAAACGTTTAATTAAAGAAAACAATATTGATATTATTGAAACAGTTACAACAATAACGAAAAAAGAAACAATACGAATAGATGACATTAAGAAAATAATAAAAACGACTGTAGAAACCAATGTCGTGAAAGAATACCCTGATGGTTCTAAAGATGTTCAAAAAAATGTAGAAGTGAAAACGGAAGACATTGTTATTGATTCTTCAAGTAACGTCGATAAGTTGCTGAGTGAATTTACTGCAGTTGGTGAACCAGAAGAAAGCGTTTCTACCAAAACCGAAGAAATTGAGCAAGAAAATGTTGTTATAAGAAGAATTATTGTAACTAGAATTATAAAAACTAAATATGCTGATTCAGATGGTAATGTCAGAAAACTAAAAACTGTAACAACTATCACTACGACTGATAACTATCCAGATGGTTCGTCACAGACAAAAGTAGATAGTAGTACCTCTTTGACAGACATTGGTTATGATGATATTATTGAATCTACAGAACTTCTTGATTATACACAAATTGAAGATAAATCAGTAGAAGTGGATAAACAAGAAAAAGTTACAACTATTAATGGGGAAACAGTTCAACAAATCATCACAACAACAATAACTAAAGAAATTTTAGCTACTAAAGATAAATCTAAGAGGAAAGTAAAGACAACGACCGAAAAAGTCACAGAAACAGTACAACCAGATGGAAGCAAGTTAGTATCTAAGGACGTCCAAGTCTCAGTATCTGATTATGAATTTGAAACTCAAGAGGAAGTACCTGAAGGTTTTGTAATAGATGGAGAGCCTGAAGAAGAGACTAATACTGAAACTGAGTCTGTTACAGAAAATGGTGTATCAATCAAGCGAAAAATAACTGACACAACAACAAAACAAGTATACCGCAACGATACCGACAAAATTAGGAGAACAAAGATTACAACGAAAACAGTCACAGAAGATGAACATCCAGATGGTTCAATCATAATCAAAACTAATGAAAAATTTTCATTTATTGATGAACCTCTAGCAATAAAAACGATACATGAGACAGAGGGTAAAGTTACTGACGTAGATGAAAGTGATGAGTCCAGTAAGGTTGAAAACGCACTGAAAAACTTAGTGCCTACCGGAGAGCCAGAAGAAACTGAAAGTGTTAAAGAGGAATTAGTCAAGGACAATGAAATCACTATTAAAAGAAAAATTGTGACAAAAATAGTAAAAATAAAATATTCCGACAGCACTGGTACTGTTAAGAAACTTAAGACTGTTACAACCATAACGACTACCGATCAGTATCCAGATGGTTCTGCGCGAACAACTGTTGACACAAGCACGTCTGTATCAGAAATTGACGTTGATGTTACAATCCAAAGTCAAGACCTAAAAGGTTTTTCAAAGGTAGAAGACAAGACAGTAAGTGTAGATACTCAAGAAAAAACAACGACGAGAGATGGCAAAGAAGTGATAGAATTTATTACAACAACGACAATTAAGGAAATTCTGTTGTCAGACGATGGATCTCAAAGAAAGGTTAAGACTACTGTTGAAACTGTGACGGAAGCCAGATTGCCAAATGGAGTAACTGAAGTTACGAAAGATGTCAAAGTTTCGGTTGCAGACTTAGGAAAAGATTCATTTGATGAAAACTTAGAAGGATATATTCAAGTAGGAGAGACAGACGTCCAAACAAGTTCTGAAAATGAAGAAGTAATTGAAAATGGCATAAAAATTCAAAGAACAACCACTATTTCCACCATACGGGAAGAATTTGAAAATATGTCTCTTAAATCAAAGAAAATTAGAACAACTGTAAAAACTACGATTGAAGACGAACATCCTGATGGTACAGTTATAACAAAAAAAAGTGAGAAGGTGTCAATTGCGGATGTGTACTTTAAAACTTCAGCAGCGCAGGAAGATACTGAACCAACTGAATCATACATTGATGATAGCGAAATAGTTGAAGATACGACAGAGGACTCAGATGTTAAAAAGGAAATTGTTCAGCATGGAACTATTACGATAAACCGTACAATCACAACTAAAACAAAGCGTGATACGTTGGCTAGCTCAGATAAAAACATTAAAAGAGTACGGACAACAGTAGAAACTACTACTGTTGACGAATACCCTGATGGATCGATTGAAACTACTAAAGATGTTAAGATAACTATATCTGAATTCCAAAAGACATCTGACTCTAACATACAAGCTGCACTGCAAGGTCTTAAATCGACTGGCAAAGTTAAATCATCAGTTGACAAAAAAACTAAAATATTGACTACAGAACAATTGGAAAAAATAAACCAGACTGTTACAACATACGTCACAAAGGAAGAATTAAAGAATAACGAAACAAATGAAGTGGCTGTTAAAACAGTAACTGAAACTATAACAGAAAATGCTAAAGAAGACGGCTCCGTAGAAACAACTAAGGATGTACGAACCCAAATAACTTATCTGCCGTTGGGAACCGGCTTAGATGATTGGTCACCAGAAGAACTGGAAGAAATTGCAAAACAACCGATAAATCAAGAAAAAAAGCGAGCCGTTGAAGAGCTACCTTTAGATCGAAAGGAAGAAATTGCACCTCAATCAAAACCAAAGAAACAACGTTCTCCAGTTGGTGAAATCACCACTGAAACTGACACGTACACAAAAGTCATCAAAGAAGGTGACAATGAAATAACTCAAACAATTACTGTAGTCACCACCAAGGAAGTAATAAGCCCCGAGAAAGTTAAAGTAACGGTCGAAACGACCACGGTCAGTAAGGGCAGTGATGGTGTGACAAAAACAACAAAATCAACAAAAACTACAATCTCTGAATTTAAAGAAGAATATGAAGAAATCATAGATACAGGAGAAAGTGAAAAATCTTTCTCAAAGTTATCATCAAAAACAGGAGACATGCGAAGTTCATCTGCCGCTAGCGATGATCTAGACCATCCGGGCATTTCCTCTCCTCCATCCGATATAAGCTCCAGAGGATCTCGGGCCGCTACTCATGTCTGGGGCACTGAGAGCAGTGGTATGTACTATAGTGATGACGATGGCCAAGGAAGTCCAAGTAGCACAAAGTCACAAATTGCACACTCACCCAGATCCAACTTGAGTTTCGAATTAGACACTAAATTGCAACAAAAGGACACGAGTACAGAAATTTTGACCAGAACGGATCACGATATGCCATCATTTACGAGAGATATAATGTCCACCTCCATTTATGGACAACTGCCGGAAGATGACTCATGTCCCTCGTCTACCCATTCAGAAGCTAAGACAGAAATTCACTCCTTAGATAAATCTGTAACGAAAACGACTGAAGACTTTATAAGTCACGAAAAATCGAAATCAGAAATGTCGCATACCAGCAAAACTTCCGATGCTACGTTCCTTAAAGAAGCAGACGAGCAATTCGAGAAAGCTATTGAAGAACACAAAAAAGTAAGCGGTTCTGATATAATTTCTAGTATCACTGCCAAGTACGAACTGGGGGATCATTCAAGTTTAAGCCACCATACATCGAGGACAGAAGAAAGTAGCATTTCATTAAAGGACGTCAAATCCGAGTCAAAGAAAGTAACAGAGAGTTCATCATCATCTAGTAGTAGTAGTAAACATGAATCGTCGACCTCATCAGTACGCACAGAGTCGCATACGAGTAAATCAAAGGATCCCATCGAATCGTGGGGCAAACCGTTGGGACTACCGAGCCCAATCTTACCCCCCACTCAATCAGACGGAAAGAGCACACCGAAAAAACAGCCACCTAGCGCATCGGTCTTAAACAAAAATAAGATTAATCAAGAGAAGAGTAAAGAAGCGAAAAATAGAGCATCAGAGTCTCCTAGCAAGAAAAAGGCTCCTTCCCCTGTATACATGGAACTAACGTACGTGCCACACCATGGCAACTCATACTACTCCGCTGTCGAATTCTTCAAGAGGGTGCGTGCACGTTACTATGTATTTTCGGGAACTGAGCCATCGAAAGAAATTTACAATGCCCTTCTGGATGCCAAGAAGACTTGGGAAGACAAAGACTTAGGTCAGTATTCTTTATTATTAGAACAAAATGTTTTATAATCAAAATTAATAAAATTCACTCGCTTTTAGCTGGAAGTTAACAAGAACATGTCTATATGTTTTTTATCGCATCTAAAAAAATATTTTTGTTACATCTATTTCAACTTTAATTATTATTATATTTACGAGTACCTTATTGTTTTCAGAAGTTACAATCATCCCAACATACGACACCGACGTTCTTGGCTACTGGGTAGCTGAGAACGAGGAAGCATTGGAGAAATATAAGATCGACCTGTCGCCGTCTGCGTCGCGATGTACCATCAACCTGCAGGACCACGAGACCTCGTGCGCGGCGTATAGACTCGAGTTATAGGTGTCGGGTCTATTTGTGGCCTTCTCATCGAAGAAGTGAACCTCACAAGCCGAGGTGTTTTCGAATAAGGGAACCGAGGGGTGATTAATTTGCATAGGTTGTGGGCTATAAGTGAGGCTGTGATAGAAAAAGATACATTCGAAAACACCTTCGAGGTTCCTTCTCCGCATGAGATAGCTTACAAATAGATACAATAAAAGACTTTGTGATATATGAATGCAATCGAAAGACTATTTTCAAGTTCGATAAAATCGTAGCCGTTTAAACCTTATCATGAGAAGAAGTGGAAGTGTCACGGAATGGAACGAGCACTCGCGGCTCGCGGCAAGGCGACCCTGAAGCCAGCGTCCTCACCGCATCCAATTTAATGTCAATAACCAAATTCTCGACCTAAGAACAAAAACGTCCATTTTTTTCTAAAACTGTTTTCTAGTAGCGTCATTGAAAAAATAGTACACGCCATTTAAAATATATTTCTGAGGATATTTTTGAATTCGGTCTTTTACAATCAGTAGTGCTTTTATATACGATTTTTAGCGTAACCAGTCCATTTTGTTTAGCCGAACACCGCTTGCGCGTATGTCTAAATTTAAAAAAAGTTATTTTGCTATCGCATTATAAATTCTAAATAGAGTAATATTGTATAAACGGTATAGCGAGCACGGCCGCCATTTTGTTCAGCTAACGCTTTGTAAAGGACGTGATAGAGTATTAAACGATTAAGTGCGATTGTAGACGATGGTCAAAAAATCAATGACACGTGTTTAATTACACTTGGATACATACTTTTTTATGATCAAATTGAGATATACATAATATATAACTAACGGTCT
>DWIY01000117.1:0-17464 GCA_018248615.1 Erynnis brizo brizo
TGACAGGCATAAAACGCTGTCGGCCATGTTGTGTCGTCATACGAATCGAAAGTCATAGAAATGTCATCCTGACCATAATTATGACCTGTACCACAGTAGGTAGTGTTTTAATATGGGTTAGGTTCTAGTGACGTCAGAGCACAGATAAAATCTATAGGCCAAATATGGCGGACAGTGTTTTCGGCTGATAGAGAAAAAAAAATATTTTTACATTAAAGTTTTATGGCTTTTTTGGTCTCAAAAAATACAGATTTTTTTTGTTTAATAGAACAAATATGAACTATTTAAGAACAACTTAAAAAAAGTGTCAACTAGCCCATTAACAGAAGCAGGCCTTACTTCCTCATGCTGGCTTGTTCAATGTAAATGTTGTTCACATTCATTAGAGAAAATTATTAAGAACTCTAAGGCATGATACCTGCATCACGATATTTTTCTGCAGCGTTACAACAGTTAATATATTTTAAACTTACACACATAGTATTAAAAAGTCATTTGTTTTTGCTATTGAGTTTTCACCACTTAGATTTCAACAGAGGAATATTATGCTTGTATATCTGCATCATCAACTTTGTGTTTTCATTCAATTAGGTTTCTGAAGCGAGTTATTTATTCGTTTCTTTAGGTTATTGTAACTCGCTCCCTCGTCGTTAGTGAAGTAAGTGACTCGTAAGTCCGGGCCTTGGTACAGCTCTGGCCCTATTTATAGGTCTCATGTGGAAATTGCTATAGAGTCCGCTTTCAGGTGCGTTTATAGAGAATGATGGCCGAGCACCGAAATTAAATGTTTCATAACTATAAGCTGCTTAATAGAGCTTTCCAGAGCTTGGGCCTTGAATAGCCTTTGAGTGTGTAATTGCTGTATGAATTGGATATTTGCTGGTACAGTCCGCCACATAGATATATATACTCATATGGTACTCAGTTATTTATGGAGAAAATTTTCAATTTTATCTCAATACTTTAAGACTTTTCGTGCGAATTTTACGCTTTTATTTATTGGCGTCTACTGTCATTTAAAATATTCAAATGCTTAGATAAAATTGAATCTTGCTTTTAATATCCTGTGCCACATGACAAAAACGATTTGTTTTGAACTTATCTGCACGCCCATACCGGGTCATTTCATATCCACTTATCGTAATGAAGCTGACTGTACATATACAAATACAGAAATTCTAGGTAACTTTTGATGAGAACTTATATCATTTCATAATAGAAAAAGTTTTGAGGTCTTTCAACAAGGGATTTAGTTTTCCTGGGAAATAGATTTTGATGGATGGATAGTGCGATAGTAGTTAGTTCTACCTTTTGATGGGTGGTTCTGATGTGTTTCTGGCACTGCGGCGGATAGCTAATTGATTGATACGGAAGATGCATTTGTGATAGAAAAGTTGTAGTCTGTATTGAGGCCTGTGTGTGATGATTGATTATGTACTACAATTGAAAAAATATCCCATACGAATTTTACATGCCTAAAAATTAGATTCAAATTTGATTATCATTATAATATGAATTTTTTTGATGAATTTCATGTAGATATTTCTAATGCATTGAGTATAAGAAATACAAAAATTTTAAAATTAATTAATGTAATACGAGTATTTAAAAATTTAAAGAATTTATATAAACTTTAATTGTGCTAAATTTCAAACTGCTCCGTTCGTGTAGTGGGCTGTGAATTATACCCAAAATTTTCGCTTCACGTATAAGACAATTCGTGAATATATTATCTTTACATTGTGAGGAACATCCAGTATTGGTTGGCAAATATTAGACAAGCTAAGCAGAGTTCAGTGAGGTGTATAAAGGTACTCAAATAGCTGCGGATAGCTGAAGGATAATAATATTAGTTGATATTCGCTTCGCCAATCTATGTCGGAGGCGACGGAAAACAGTTCTAATAAACTCTAACTTTAACATTTGCGCCATGAAAATAAATTTAATTTTAAGAATTACATATATTTGTCAATAATTTTAACATAAATATGTTGAAATTACCATAGATATGTAACAAGATGTAACAAAGTATATTTATAACTACTTATATACCTATATTATAATAATTGTATAAGGGATTGCTAGTTTAAATGGTTGGTTATTTTTTAATTAATCGAGTCGATTAATTAATTTTTTATAAAACCAATTTAAAAATTACTTCAAGAAATGTAAACTGAATAATAACAAATAACTCATAAAGCACTGTAGTACATTATATAGTTTTAATTTAGTTAAATTATACTTACACCAATCTTAATTTAGATTTTTTATTTATTGTTTCAATTTGCGTACCGGTATAATTGAATGTGGTTCGATCTTAATGAGCTCTAATATCGAATTACTATTTTCGTTCAATGAAACGTTTTTATATTCGTTTATTTTTCAAATTTTAGACAAGTTCAGCAAAGCTCAGTGGACCGAGTAAGTAAGTCTACTGAAAGGGACTCAAATAGCTACGAGGTTGAAGACTAATAATATTACTTGATATTCGCTTCGCAAACCCGCGTCGGGAAAGACTGAAAACAGTTCACTGGTAGTTGGAAATTCAAACTTTAAGGGTAATATTCCTCAACAAATATGTCCTTACGTATTTCTGAGTACAAGCTTTACCTCCAATATGAACTTACGCGGTTGTATCTAACTGTCATAAGTATGGGAAGATGTCAAAATAGATTATAATAATATATGTCATAGTAACGACTTAATTGTACTATAGGAATACTTTGACGATAGTGTTCGTTTGTGCTCATGGTACAGTTTTTTGGCAGTTCCAGGAAATTCAAACTCAAAGGGTAATAGTTGAATATTATTTGCTATTCGTTTTTCATTTCTGTAGAATCCTTCATTTGCAAACAGTTCCGAGTAATTCTACAAAGGTTAAATATTTTTCAACAAATATTCTCATAAATGTTTCCCAGTATAATGTTTTACTGATTTCAATGAATTTCAAAAATTCACTCGGTATATACTGGTACAGAGAATTTTAATTTCAGTACGGAAAACGAATTCTCGAGAAATTTTCATTAAAGCGAGATTTTTTCTGTTGAAATTTAATTCTTTTAAAACTTAGAATAATCATTGGTGGGATTGTGGGTTGGAGTTGCTGAGATTATGTGTCCAAACTTTTTATCCAGTAGGCTCTCTATGTGCATCTATCAAAAATAATTCGGACGTACGTAAGAATCCATCCAATATTAAAATTTATACGTACGACGTAGAAATTTTATGGTTAATCTGCTTTATAAAAATAATTGTAAATAATATATACTGATTAGATTCGACGGTGTTCCTAAAACTATCTGTTTGCTGAACGTTAAAGATCAAGTAGAGTTCAGTGGCTTATGTACTCAAACAGCTTTATGGTTGTAAGCCTTCCAAATATTATTTGATATTCCCTCTATAAACCCCTTCAAGAGAGCTAGTAGAGTTCCTGGAAACTAACATTTACGGAGATTATTTCTCAACAAATATTTCTGCAAATATTTCTCAGTGTAAGCTCTTTCAGGCTTTACTGATTCTTAGAACTTTTAAAATATTTATTAAATACTGAAAGTCTCAGTAATACATTTTTATAGTACAAAATTCTGACATGACTATTAAAAAATATATGTGGTATACGCAACACTAGAAAACTAAAATGCAAATTGTGTTAAGTAAAAAGTAAGTTGTGTAACGAAATTATGTAATTAGGTACCTACTCTATAATAAAAACATATTTTTTCGAGATACAAGTTAAATTAAGAACCGTTTATGTTAAAAAGTAAAAGTAAAGTGATTTTTAACATTCAGTCCACCACCATTACTATATTTTTGGGTGTAATAAAGTTTTTAATAAATAAATAAACAGCAAATCCGTACAAGGAATTATCAAGAGCCTGTAAAAGAGGTTCTAGAAAGCTCTCACTTACGTAGAAATACATAGGTATTTCCCGGGAGATAATATTAAACTCAAAGCGAGCTTTGACAGCTTTAAAGCCCTTTTAAGCCCTTTTTGAAGAACCCCGTGTCATCTACTTCACCTCACTCTTTAAACATAATTTGCACTAGATCTGTAGATATCGTTTAAGATATCTACAACCGCCACTTAAAGAGAATACTCGTATAATCTTCTAATAGCACCTAAATTAATATCATACAGAAATTTTGTTCCAAATTTCATCTATAGTTCCACATTTCTACTTTTTTAATGCTTCAGTTAGTTTGATTATGAAGCGAGCGTGGAATTTAATCCTAGTTGAAGTTAAAAGCCCGTTGTAAACAAAGCCTGTTCGCGGGAATACAGAGCGAACGTAGAGAATTTTGTTCACACTAGTAGCGCGGCATTACAGTGTACTGTCAGTAGAGTGTGAACAGAATGTTGGCTGGAGCTCAGCTAACATTCTGTTCACACTAGTTCACGGGCTGTGTTCATTAGGGTTGGCTCCATCTGTTCACAGTATGTTTATTGAAAACGAGTTTAGTAGTCGCAAATAAATTGTGTTAAAATTTGGTGGGATTTTCGTTGTAGATAATTTTAGTAACTCTTTAACTTTAATTTACCATGAGGGGAACAAGAGATTATGAAGTGTTGTGTAACGATTTGGTAGGTTAAAGAAATCTATGTGGGAGTAAAAACATTGGATGTTTGAGATTTGGTCTATTTTTTAACCCCCGACGCAAAAGTTTGAGGTGTCTGTCTGTCAGTCTGTCTCTGGCATCGTACTCGCGAACGGATGAAGCGATTTCAATTTAGTTTTTTTTTATGTATGAAAGGTGAGTTACGGGCGAGTATTTTTAGACATGTTTGATTAAAATCAGTTGAGTCGTTTAAAAGTTACTTACTTTTTAAAGGGTACTCAGGTTATTGTATCGGGTTTTTTTTAATTTAAGACAATAAAATTGTTGGTTATTGACATCGCAACGTTATGATATTGATATGAAAAGGCGTTTCAAACCACATAGTCAAATCTTTAATAAGAAAGTATAGGAAAGTTTTCTCTGAGGTCGTACAACAAAATATGTGGGCTTACGGTTGAGTACGTTAGTCTTTAAATTTAAGTATCTTACTAACCGAAACTCGAGACGTGAAGAAAATGCTACTTCCCGATGTGTTTAAAGGGCGATAGATACCTTTCCGCGCAAATTTATATGGCCCTACCTAATGGACTCTCATAATTACGAAATTTTTCAGAGATAAATTTAATATTAAGCCCTTTCATCGCCCGGGGCTGCAATCCTGTCACGTCAGAGCCAGCTCTCGGATGATACACGTGCAATATACGTGCATTTGCAAATAAATTCGCTTCGGGGAATTAAAAGTGGGGGCCGCTACATTTTGTCGAACTCTACTGCGAGATTCATATTACATGAGTAGCTACGATGCCTAGGGAGATAATTAGAAAGTTAGGTAATTACATCTTACATCATCCGCTGATATTATTCTGCACGGAGAGTTATCGTTTTGATTGCCGGTGGAAGATTTAGATGCAAAATTAAAATTTTTGTTTCTGGTCTGCATGTGTCCACTGCCGGCCACTGCTTAACATATTAAATTTTATTTGTTTTTTTTAATACAGCATAATTTTTCAATTGTGTACTTATTTTTTGTGCTGTAACCCATTAATGACCCACTGCATGGTTGGGCCGCCCCCGTTGTCCATCCACAATCTCAGAAAGCCCTAGGCGTTAGTAGGAGTAATAGTAGCCTTTTTGAGACATGATGTATAAGGGACCACGAACCTGTATAGTTCTGTACGTTACGATTATTGAAGACAATAGGTACTTCAATTCAAAATAATTCCCAGCAATTTTGTATCAAGCTTAAATTTTTCTGGGAAACTAAATGAATAGCATTTACAGGGAAGCTGCATATAAATTTCGCTGAAATTTCCCTCTGTTTGCAGTTTCGAAATTCGTGGAATGTTTGGGAATTTTCAGTTTCAGATTTACGCGGAATTTAATAGTGAAATGCAATATTTTGATTGAATACGTTCTGAGCTCCGATGGACGGCTTTGTTTCGGTATTATTTCAGCTGAGTATTGTTCGGTGGTACATGAAAATGTGTATTTACTTTGCGCAATTTATATACTCGAATAAAGCAGTTATGGGTGGGCAGTTTACATGGGATGATTATTGCTGTTCCCACTTGCTTACTGAGTCACCTACGAGTAGCTAAATAAATTGACTTTATACTTTTTTGGTGGTAGTTTCATTGTAGGTCGCCCAGCGAAGAAAAGGTACTTGCCCGCGGCCAGTTACGTTATCTTCTTAACCCACCCTGAAGTTTCATGTCTTGTGTTTACGTGGGTGCCGGAGATACTCTATTTGAGGCTAACATCTTAGTCCTCTTGAGTAGCAACACATTCAGATACGAGATCTCAGACAGGATTTCAATCCTATTTGAGGTTTGACGTCCATAGGCTACAGTGACCACTTATAATCACGATATTTTATGCCCGTCCGCTACTCATTTGGGTTAGTACCATAAAAATCACTTTAAACAATCCATGAAAATAACTTTACTTTATGTAGCAAACGTCCTCTTCAATAATATTTTCATAAATTAAATTAAACAATCAAATAAAATAAAAATGTGATGCCGTACATTAGCAATTTAGGTTATAAATAAATAGCATTAAGACCAAATAAACATAGACTCTTTTCATTTGTAAACTAAATTCGTGTGTTGGGAATTATTAGTTGTTGTATGTGTAATTGTACCCCCCAGGGGGATGATTCTGTATGACCATTAAGATTCCATAATTGTAAGCCTTTTTTCACTTTTTATCACGGGTAAGACACGACATTGCCGCGATATGAGTGTGACTGGTCATACAGAATGTCTATAACCATTAACCCATTAATGACCCACTACAGAGTCGGGTCTCTTCTCACAATGAGAGGGATGTAGGCCATAGTCCACCACGCTGGCCTAATGTGGGTTGGTGGACATATTTGCATGGACATAAATAGTGGACATATTTGGTGGACTTTTATGCATAAATGACTGAAAAGATTTGAATGAGATTTAGTACTACGTTTCATCCCTCTCTGGACCCAGATCTAAAAACCACGCGGACGAAGCCAAGTCTTCTAGTCAATCATAAATTAATCGACAACTGGAGATATATGTGGCAGGCATATATTACATTATCCTAATATAATGGTTTGTTCTTTTAACTATATGTACGTAAAATATTTTCTTATTAGGTAACACAGGGATTTTCCCTACAAAAGATTTAGATTAGGTATGCGATGTCCTTGCGTGAACTAACGGTACAATTGACTATTGATTTTTTGTAATGTATATGCAATACCCACAGGTTCTAAACACGCTATAAATATTTATAAAGGCTGCAATAAATCCTTTGAGTTATACATATATAGGTATGTAAAGAGTAGCTTGTATACTAAGATGTTGAAGTATGGGACTATGACATGAGGTTTTCCAAAAAACCGTAAAACTAAGTACTTCAAAGCCTATTATTTAAAGTTATAATATTGTAATCTACTTTTCCCATGTTTGACTGATACCGATCATGTCATCGGTATCAGTCAAACTTATTGTTATTGTTCTGTGCTATTGTAAATATCTGACCGAGCGCTTTTAGCTGTAAAAGCTTTTTATCGTTTAAAACGGCTTACGTATTCATCCAGCTTCAAAAACACAAAGGCTTTTTAAACACGGGTATTGAAAGCTGTTCGCCAAGAATGTATTGTTGTAGATACATGTACATATATAAAAAACATATATGTATAAGAGTTTGTAAGAAAATTAATGCACCTGTATACGGTTATATTAAACCAAAATTTTGCCAAAAAATTATATATCATGAATGCGTTGTGTTGCTACTAGTGAAGCCAAATTAGATACATCTGCAACCCACGAGGGGGTAAAGATCACGTTCACTTTATTATTTAAAACTCAATATATAATAACTTAAACACCCTTAGGTTACACAACTAGTCCTGGTTGATAAAAAACTATCACGTGTAGGATTTCTTGGCCTATGATGGATTTTGAGCATCGGTCAATCATGATTCTCACGTCTTTGATCAAAATGTCACAATATAATTATCTATACGAGAAGAAAATAATCATCATTCAAATCAAGCTTTCCTGGTATCCCTAATAATATTATGACATTTAAGTAGGTTGAGTCCAATTCAACAAGTTTGCAGCATAATTATGACCAACAAAACATTTGCGAACAATTACTTTAAATGCCTTTTCTAAACTCCTGACCCCTATCTACTTTAAGCTCGTTAACATGCTAAAGGGTCGTACAGAAAATGCCCCGAGTAATATATGACCTTTCGCGTGGAAAGTGGCTGTAAGTACCTGCAGATCTAAGTATAGTTAGCTATCGCTCTTTTTTGCTGGTGCCCTTAAAGAACCTTTATTGGCTCATGAATTTATTATAAGTTGAAATATTAAACGTGTGCAAACGAAATAAGTAAATTTCATTATAAAAGCTTAAGCGTCAAAAATTCGCAGTTAGGTGATTAATACTTTATTATTCAGATTAAGGTTTTAAGACGAGGCCAACAAAAAAAAAGCTAAAGAAGGGAAAATTATTTATGAAAGTAATCAAGTTAACGTTAAATGAAAACATTGAGATTACTTAATAATAATTAACTCCTTTCGCGTCAACTTCAGAATATACCATAGTTATAATCTTCACCCTGCTCTCTTTAAAAACATTTTTAATTTTCCGGCGTTCATTGAAAATTTAAAAATATTATGCTGGAATTTAACTAAAGGTGGATTTTATGACATTGCACTACTGAGCAATATTTCAGTAACTTTAGCTTCTCTTGTAACAAAATTAGACTGTAGGACGAAGAATCGAGTTCTTCGTTTTTATTGTATAAAAGAGCAAAATATTTCCAAGCAATATGGATCCTTCTCGTGAACTTTTTGTAAATTCTAAAAATGTGTCATAGCTTTGCTTGAGGAGTGCTCACTGTAGGGCGATAAGTGGCGTGACCAAGTCACGGGGACGCAGCGACGACGCCTTACAATTTTTCAAGATCGCTTTGTAACAGTTTCAAGAATTTCCCTAATAGTTTACATATTTTTCTTCTTTAATTTTGGTGTGAATTAGAATTAGTCTGATCTGGTCTATGTCAAATGTATCGGATATACTTCATAAATTTACCTAGATGGTTTTTACCATCACTTGTCATTAAAGCGATTCTCTATTAACATATTTAGTCCTCCTCTAAAAGTCCTCCCTTAGTCGGTGCCACCCTGCCTGTGCTTGTTGAATTCAGTCGTTTACAGTCGTTTTCGTTAGTTCATCGATCCTCGATCATCGATCGGGTTGGAGTTCTGGTCTGTACTAATCCACCAATATTCCATTTCTTCCCCATCGATTGTAATTTCTCCATTTTATTGCATCTAGCGCAGAATATTTTCAATGGATATTGCTCGTGATTTTTTTATTAATTAAAAATAATATTTTCAAAGTTGGCTTTCATGACATCCATAAGCAAAATTTCGTTAGTGTCATGGCTTTGCTTGTGGCAAAGAGTGCTCGTTGTAGGGCGGCAAGTTGCGTGGCCAAGTTACGGAGACGCGGCGACGACGCCTTATGATTTTCCAAAATAGTTTTGGAAGCATTCCAAGAATTTCGCCAATACTTTTCAAATTCTTTTTCTTAAGAATTTGAATCTGTCTGATCTTGTCAATGTCAAACGAGGCTTCAATGCGTTTGAAATTCACGTACTTAGACGTCTTTTATCGAGCACTTATGCCCTAGGTAAGGTAATTAATATCGAGGTCATTGTTCTGTAAACAATGTTCGTAGGTATAAGAATTTTAATAGCTACTAATAGTAATGTGATATTGGAATGCATCACGCGTAACGCCTCCACACAGGATATCTGACGGTATTATAGCGTATCTGAGCGTGGGAGGACCGATGCTACGCAGGAAAATTTATCGGGGTGGCACTAGTAAGTCTATTTTTAAACAGTCTTTGAATTCTATCTATAAAATCACAGCTAAAGCATCTTTAAACAGCTTAGCAAGCAAGCAAAATTCTTTTTTGGTAATCTATCTGAAATTATATTTTACAAAGCATTAAGAAAGTGAGACATTATCTAAATATTGCCACCTACTTCTATAATAAAAAAAATATAATACCTAATAAATAACGACATTTTGCAATTAAAGTTAAATTCATCATCAAGGTACCTATACATAATATTGAGTCATATGTATAGTCTGGTTACTGTATGTATAGGTATGTATAGTAAAGTGGTCGCCTGAAACCCAAACAAACAACTTCTAGATTCCACTCGACAGCGGATTAAGAAAATGGGTAATATCCTCCACTATAAAGACTCCACCTTTGATAATGTTTATGTAATTTTCATCAGAATCTTCTAATACTTTTAACACCAATGAGCTCTTAATATTCCGTACGGGTACTTTCTTTCCCTCGTATTTCCTCGAATAACCCCATTAATAAAACGGTAGAAAAATCCCGTCCAGGGAAAAAAACGAACGGTTTGGTACATTTATCCTCCTTTTTACCCGCGACGGTATGAGACGGTATTATGCGTTTGGGATGAGAGGGTGTTTGTGCACAATTTTTTGCTACATCCTATCTCCAAAACTACTAGTCCGATTTAGATGCAGTTTTCAGTGATGGGTTTGGATTTGATCGATGTATGTTGTTCCATAGGTGTTACGATGACAACTCACCAGGGGGCGCTGCAGTAAACATTTGTTAATTCAAATCGGATACAATTTTCATTCAGAGTAGAGTTCTGGTTTGGTTGGTGCATCTAAACTAATATTATAAAGAGGAAAGATTTGATTGATTCTTTCTTTATAAAAGCAATGATAACTCTTGAGTTGACCTACGAGTACGTACGAAACATATATGACGCCACGCCTTTTCACAATAAAAAGTAACTATGTATAACTTTTTTAGGTACTCTAAAAATATTAGAAATTAGTTAGGTCCTAATACGTTTTCACCCTCGTTTATTGTAGCAACACTTAAAAAATAACAAGTGGTACATTTTTTTAAATCACCTTGTATGTTTTTTGATTTTAGTGGTCCCTGCAACCACCTATATCTGCCTTAAGTATCTACTAACTGGTTTATTATGGCATTCTAGTGCAATTGTTTTACGAATAGTAATAAACAAATAAGTGCTTTATGAGCGGTGATAGCCCAGTAGTAGCCCAGGCTAAGAATCAAGCATCTTACTCGAGGGGTCCAGGTACAAGTACCAGCAGCACGTACCAATTTCATTATAAAAGTTATGTGCGATTTATAAAATTAAATAGCACCAGCTGTAACGGTGACGGTCAACATCGTGGGGATACGTGCATGCCTGAGAGTTTTCCATAGTGTTCTCATAGGCATGTGAAGTATACCATCCCGCATTAGGCCAGCGTAGTGGACTAAGGCCTACATCATCTCATTGTGAGAGGAAACCCGACCCTGCAATGGGTTACTAATTGGTTATAGGCAAGTTTAGCCACGCCTAGAAGCGAGCTGAGAAAATCTAGACAGAATCTTTAACCAGAAGGACGGATATACCTACATGACCTACAATGATTTTTGGCACAAATAGCGGCCGCCTCCATAAATAATAAGCCAATAAAGGCTCCTCTCAAAATATACAGAGAGATGCAAATTTTATATTTGCGTTGTAAACACAGTTGTCCTTATTTAATTTTAAAATTATAACATCTTAATTCTATAAATATGCCTCTAATATTTACCGAATTACATTGCTGATATTAATAATTATATTAATGAAAATGAAGACTTAATAAAGCTTTGTAATATTTTATTTAAAAGTTTTAATATGGATTTCAATTTATGTATGCTAATCGACAAGTAAAAATAAATACAGTCGAGAAATAAATACCTACAGTCGATAGATTGGATTTAAATAGGTAAAAAATAATAGGTCAGTATTTTGTATTGTAATAAGTAGAAAAGGTCGGTAACATTGCTTAAATACAAGTTTAGAACTAACTGCTTTCACAATTATTTAATCCCTAGCTTTTCAGCTTCACCCGGTGGGGTGGCGGGGCTTGATAACCCGAGGTGATACGTGATCCGACCTATAAAATACTCCGCCATATAAAAACTGCTATGGAAAGCTAATTTAAAAGTAGAACTTGATATGAGATCAAGTTAACATAACTTCAATATAAATTTTTAATCACAAAATAATGCTATAGTTCATCAATGAAGCCGTATCTCTAATCTAGCTTTTTCTTAACAATAGCAACGCAACTTCGGCACTTGATTAAACATGAATATTAAGCATTGCCGCCACAGTTAATTATAACTTAAGACATTAACTTTCCAGTATTCCATTATGTAGTACAGGCCCATTATTTTAAAATTGCGTCTATTTATGCGACAGTCCACATGTTAAGTTACTCCAATACGTATAGTCCAGTATGTGGCCATGACTTTATAAAATATCATGCCTACTAAGCGTCATGCTGAGTGAAATTCATCATCCATTCAGCGGCCGAGTTTTTAAAGCCCAATCTTCAATGTACGCAACGTGTGACGTAAACATAGCCACTTGGCCAGGAACGAACGCCGAGCATCACAGCGCGCAGCGAGCATCGATCGGCTGCGCGCGCACCACCGCCATCCTCGTATTAGTACAGAGAGGAGACTCCATTCGAATATTAAATTCGACAGAAATGAACCAAACTCGCGTTAAGTGACTACCGAATAGGATTAACAATTGCCAGTTGGAAACTACGTTCCAAAATCGTTAAGGTCAGTGCTACAAAACCTTATTCTGAAGTATCTCAGCCCTCCCGTATTTGCTTCGTGCTACGGCAGGTATGGCCGATCCTAAGTATTACTTAGTCCTCTTTTTCGCCTGTTTGTCGTCTGAAGTGCTACTAAGCTTGTGTTTGTGTGCGGAGTGTTAAATCTACTTAAACCGAATACAGGTCAGCCTGCCATTCTTATATCTTTAATCGCAATATTTTTCATTGGTTTTGAAAACAGGGTGGTGATGCAATTATCTTGAACTTCTACCTTTCCTTTTCGTATATCAAGCTCAAGCCAATATTACGTGATTCATGGGAACTTTTACGATTAGATTTAACAGTATGTAATTCACACTTGCTTAAAGGCGTCCATAGAGTCGCTTGTGGTTTGGCGTAATAATTTTCTGTACAATCCCTTCCGTATCGATTTTTATTGGAGACGATGTCAAGACTATGATCAAGATCAAGGTTTTCAAATGAAACCATAGTGTATGTTAGATTTTAACGTGAAATAGTATTTTTTTAAATATCTGGCATTGAAATAAAAGTGTTGAAATATACCTAGTATCCGCCATTGCTCTGCATCCTGCTCTATGTCCTAGATCCGCCCCAGCCCTAACGTTTAATAACAAATCATCGAACGCATCAATGATAAAAATTAACATTGAACGTAGTGATACAAGGAACTTCGCAACAAGCAAAAGTAAAGTAATTCGACACAATGAACGAAAATGTCCAAGTAATGAAACTGAAGTCAACTTCATTTTTATTTACATGCAAATTTCATCTCCTCTTGTTTGTTTGCCTGATTTCGGAGATTTATTTTTGAACATTCATATTTTTCGACAATCTTTTCTTTCAGATCTATCTAACAAATATTTGGGCATCTTCAATCCAAATTCTGATTACAATCAAAAAATATAACAATAAAAAAGTTCTGCTAATTATTATCATGCTATTTTAGGTATCTTATCGATTAATCATATTATGTGTTGCATAGATAGTTTGAGAATATAAAGTATAAATAAACTGATATTATTATTGAAATTAATAAAACCGTAATATTGTCTATATAATATTAAATATTAAAATATTATATGTATTAGCTACAGGATCGGTAAAGATTTTTTTTAATATCTCCTAGCTGCTCTATGTCAGAACAATTAACTTTATATTGTATTTTTGTTTTCAGCCATGTCGCCTCTAAATGGAGTGCATCTCCGGTGGCGCCGGGAGGCGACTGCCGGGCCCGAAAACATCACCACCACTGTTCCCCCCGGCACAGGTTAGTATTAAAAGAATCCGACTGCATTTAGGTACCCTGGGGCCGAAATGGACCAAAGGCTTTGACTGCCAGAAGTAATAAAATTGCTTACCTACTTTTACTCACCTACACTACTATATTTTATTACTAAAATTGTTGGTTTTTCATCAATGAATTAACTTATGGGCTTACAAAACTAACTGGTCCTGATAGGCTGGCCACTAATTCATAAATACTCGTATTAACGAAGCAGCAGCTACCTAATAATTAGTAAAAGTTATTATAGGTACTTTATATGAGTAGGTAATTTTTTGTCGCAGTAAAATAATTTAGATTTTAATATTTAGATATGGGTCCTTCGACATCAAGAGACAGAACTCTCTATAGAAGTTAAGGACAAGATTATTAAAAGTTTGCTTCATAAACTTTGCCGCCCCGTCAAAACTTCAAATAATGACGTGATGATATAGATGTTATGTTAGTAACTACTTTGTCAAAAAAATACAGTAAAAAAGTTTGCTCTGTGCTATTTAATAAAATTGGCAAAACTGAAGATTTATAGAGGCTTATTATAAATATTTAAAACGCATAAACTATTACTTTTAAGTTGCACAAATGCATAACTTATCATTTTTCTTTAGGGATTAAAACAAACGGGAAACTATGTCAGCAGGATGAAACGCAATTTCACTATAAATGAGAATATTTTTAGTTAGGTTTCTATTCTTAATTAGTGAAGTCGCATTTTGAAACATAAAATTATTGTTAAAAACATTAAAGATAAGAAACATTTTTTAAGAAATTTACACTAAGTTAGATATTGGACAGCATAATTTAGATGTAAGGAAAGGGTTTACTAATTATGAGAACAAAGTACTGTTAGTAAAAATAAATGCTTAGTACGTACAAATAAACATAGTTTAGAAATCAATGGCGTATGAAAGCAATCATAAATTAATCTGCCAACATGTCCCGTGATCTAAAAGAAATTGTTTATTATGTACCATTTTTATTAAGTATGTTGCAATGATTATAAATGCTTATTTAATAAAAATAAGAAAATATTGATTACAGGGGGTTCTATACCACCAGGCCCTACAGCGACGGACTCCGGACTGCCTTCCACGACCACCACGCAAGAAACCATCGTGGAGAAGACTGCAGAGCTGGCCCACAAGATGCATATGGAGACCTGGCAGTTGGTTGCCATTTTAGTTGGTAAGCATGTCGTATGATTATGTAGCATATCATAGATCAGAGTTTAGGTCAGGGAATATGTAAGCGATTACCTATATTGTTACGACTTTGAGTACCTATATCTCGAAAACTAAGCGTCGTACAGCAAAACCCCAAAAACGGATAAACAGGTATTAGGTCTACTATCGAACAGTGAAGAAAGTTCGCGAAAAATCATTTTATTACCAGGCATTTTATTACCCACAGCTCGTAACAATATTTTAGTGTATCTATAGTCCTTTTTTGTTGTACCGTTGTACCCATTGCCAACGTTAGGGGCAAATTTCTGTTCTGCATTCTCTACGCTCTATGCTCTGGACTTGATATTGATTTTCTTAAGTAGGCGCCACAGAGGCCACAAATATTTTAGTCTCGGGTGCCAGACTGCTAGTGGCCTTAACTTCTGCGTTTGCCTATAAAAAGTTTAACTGAATATTGTACAAAAATAAGTTTTTTGTTTTGATTCAAAGGCGTAGGCGTGGTTGTGCTGGGCATATGCTTCTGTTGCATCCGGCGATGCTTCCGCAAGCGCAGATCCAAGGACGGAAAGAAGGGTATGAAGGGAGTCGATCTCAAGTCCGTCCAACTCCTAGGGTCAGCGTACAAGGAAAAGGTAATGCTATAACGAATATTACACTGTAAAGTGAATTGAACAAAATTCTACAAATGCCTTTACAAAATTTCAGCCTATTAACCTATAGATAATAATTCTATACGTTAACGGGGAAAAATTTCCATGGCAGCAAGGGTGACTGAAAATGCCAAAAAATCAACTATTTAACTAATACATACTTACACGCCGACGATGAGGATTTGTATACCCATAATTATATAGGTACCCAATCAACTTATTAATGCCAAACACTTTGGGATATCTTTCCTCCCTATATACTTATAAGAAATATGATATTCATGTGAAATTTGCCGCGGGACGTGCATTTAGGTTCAGCCGGATATGGAGGAGCTCACGGAGAACGCTGAGGAACCCGACGACGGAGAAGAAAAGAAGGAGGAACAGAAACTTGGGAAACTTCAATATAAGGTGAGGTTGTAAGAAAATTGTACGACGAGGAACGAAGCAGGACGGTTGCTCCGAATTAAAGTATGTCAATTGCTACTACCAAGGGAAGTGTTCATTTTTCTCCGGTTGCCTCATTTCAAAACCATTTTGTTATTCGTTCATAGCAGTTGTACATATCATTCAGCAATTTAATATACTAAACAAAACACCCTCTCGTTGGAATACCATGCTGTGAAAGTCATCAGTTCTGGTTCTGATCATCTAGTGAAAAAGAAATGGTTGACCGTTTAGTATATTACTTGTAGATTACGGGAACCGTGCCATACTTCTTTCCTTTGTTTCCTGTGTTGCAATGACCATTAATAGATCAAAAGTTATTATTTGATTGTTATTTATTCGTTTACCATTAATTAGATATCAAAGTACTATCATTGTGCATTGCAATATCACTTTGTTCGGTTTCATGTCACTTCAGGGCTTATCATCCGTCAGCGTACTGTTAATAATGCTTTTAATGATTTCCAGCTGGAATATGACTTTAACAGCAACAGTCTGTCCGTGACCGTTATCCAAGCCGAGGATTTACCTGCCCTTGACATGGGTGGCACATCCGATCCTTATGTGAAAGTGTATCTGCTTCCGGATAAGAAGAAAAAATTTGAGACAAAAGTACATCGAAAGACCCTTAGCCCAGTGTTCAACGAAACCTTTGTCTTTAAGGTATGTTCTTTTTTGATCAACCACATAATTTGATTTAACAATAATAATTTTTATATATGGCAATATTAAATATTTTTTGTGTACAGAGCGTGCCCTACGCGGATGCCATGAACAAGACCCTAGTGTTTGCAATCTTCGATTTTGACCGATTCTCCAAGCACGATCAGATTGGTGAGGTAAAGGTACCGTTGTGCCAGGTGGACCTTGCTCAGACTATTGAGGAATGGCGCGAACTGCAGAGCGTTGAAGGCGAGGGTGGACAGGTGCGATCCAAACACAAAAACCCTAGATTTTTTTCAGAGTTGATCAGTAAAGTACGCCCAAAAAAACTTGACGTCTTACAATTATTATTGAAGTCAAGAAATGTATTAGTCAAAACTGACCACATTAAATATATTTTAAACTAGCTGACCCGGCAGACTTCGCTCTGCCAATTATTTTGACTATTATCCAATAACTATAATCCTA
>DWIY01000118.1:0-17449 GCA_018248615.1 Erynnis brizo brizo
AAAAATTTGTGTCGGTATGGCAACCGATGCTGATAGGCAAAATGCTGTAAACGCATAAAAAGTATAATAAGGTATTAGTCCAGTGGCTAAGAATTCGGTCTCTTACTCGTGGGGTCCGGATTCAAATCCCAATCGCAGGCACCAATAACTTTCTTAAATAAAATTGAGCTGACGGTGAAGGTGACCGGTCGTAATAAAAACAATTCTCATTGAATCCCTGAACTTAAAAAGTCCACTGACACTTTTTTAGTGTAACAACTTCTTGCAGTCATAATCGATAAATGGTAACTTAATCGGTTCTTGGCATAATTTAAAATGACGATGCCGCAAGAATTATGACTATCGAATTGCTCAGTAACGAGGGATTAACCTCGGGTCGACTGCGGTGAAATCAGAAATTCGACAGTTTTCAGAATTTTACCTGCGAAGCTCGTTTTGCGGAAAAAATGGTTCTCATGGTTGCGGGATTAAAGTTATGAGTTGTCTATTGTTTGTTTTTGTTAAATGATTGATTGATGCAAAAATTTGGTGTGCAAATAAAGGAAATACCTAAAATCGAATTTTTTGTTATAGCAAACAGAAATTGATTATCATATCCATAAATATTAGTTACAACCTAGTTTATTCCATAACCATCTTCAGTAATGGTTTCATTAAAATTCTACCACCTCATTCTTACCAATAAAAGATAATTACTCTCATACTCTTCAATTTCCTTCTAGCAAAATATTTCTGCAGGTATTTGAAAATTTTACTCACTCAATTAACTAGATTTTAGCCTCGTACAATACTCAATTCTTAGATAGCAAATTCATCATTTTGTAATTTCACCTTTTTCGACAGTCTATTTATATGCCACAATATGCCATATTTGTATGCTAGAATAGGAATAAACAATTTTGAAAATAACCATTAAAAGTATCATCATTTTGTTTAAAATAATCAGAAAAAGGCATTGGAACTATAAATAAATAGGCACTACTTAACTAATAAACAAGAAGGTATCTTGAGTTATGTCCTACATGCTATATTTTTTGCAATAATTTTTAATAATCAATGAAAAAAATCACGAAGAGAATTGAATGTTAAAACTCAACCATTTTATACTTGTTTGCTTATTTTATTCTTAAACATAATTTTATTATTCGATAAAAGCCATGTAGGTACGCCGGCGTCAGCATAAACCCCGATTGTAAAAAATTCTAATAAAAATTTATAAGCCGTAGTAGAGTTATGTTCACGCCGCCGATGTCGAGGAAATAAATGGCCCGATACTAAGAAAAATGTGTTTATTTTTAACGCTATATCACATGAAACGCAATTCACAACTCTAAAATTTCACAAATTTTAACACATTATTTATTTAAAAAAAAAGTAACGCTTCTTAATGTAAGTATCTCACTTTTAGTCAGGGGTCTGGTCTTGAAAATGGAGAGTTTGGCAGTCTTATTTTTTATAACCCGTAGAATACGTCTGAGATAAATGGGTGGCGGTAGGTTCACTACTTTAAAGAAAATGTTGCTACCTTAAAACGGATCGGTTATACGGGCTATTGGTTTTGCGGATTAAAGAGCTATCTATGACAACACTTGAATTACTTTCAAAGCTTGGAGGAGCTTTCAAAGCCGGAAAGCTTTGATAAAAAGTGATGTGCCCTCCGAATTTAGAGCACGTATAATTGGGACATGAACACTAGTAAAAAAAATGTAATATAGAAATGTAATTCTCATAAAAGATTGCTTTCAGAAACGCCTGAAAAGTCAGCTCAACTTCCAATATCTTTCGAATTATTTTATTACGCGCGCAATAAGTACATCAATTGACTTAAAATATTTATGTCGTCATAAGTCGAGTCCTTTAGACAAAACATAGATTTTATATGAAGAAAACCGGCTTATGACGTCATTTTATGTTTTTGACAGTTCAATAAAAGTACCTATCACTAGTACTCGTAATTTATACCGATATTGAAATCAGTCTATCCCATCTAAGTATGAACCTAGTATAATCTAAGTTTTCCGTCTCGTAAAGTAAAAAAAAACTATGCACGTTTGTACCCACAGTAATAATAAGTATCAACATTAAACATCTCACTTATCTTACTTCTCTGTGCGGGGTCATAACAGCCCTAAATCGTTATTAGTAAAAGCTTCCCTCAGCAATTAATCAATTACAGCACCTCATTACTCGACGCAATTCTTCATACAAAATACCAGCTATTTTTTTATTTTACAGAGGTAACTCATTAATTAATTAGCTTACTGGCGTTTTAATTCAATTCTTTGGGCGATAGTTGACCTTGTTTCATGATAATGCCATTCTGCTACACATTTTCGCATTATTGCATGGGTATGGGAAATATTTATGCGACAAATGATTTTTTCATACGCCACGGCTGTATTATGTTATGTCGAGTGTAATTTTATGAGGGTGGAATTTTTCTCATCAAGGTCTAGGAGTGCAGGACACTGGTAACCACAAACATTCGTCAATGGACTTTATATCTACATAATTTTTCTTCAAGATAAATAACTATCCTAGTATGCTCCTTTCCTGTATTAAAGAGTAGAACTTAGCCTCAAAAGCCCATTAGGGGGTTTATATATCATACAGAATTTTTCTTCAATATAAATAACACTATCCTAGTATGCTCCTTTCCTGTATTAAGGTGTAGAACTTAGCCTCAAAAGCCCATTCGGGGGTTTATACATCATACAGAATACGACCATGTACTCATTACACGAACTCTTTCAAACCAACAATTTATTACGATACAGGACAACGTGAAGTACCTACTGATCGGGATCTAAATCACTAGTAATTATTCTTCCTGGCTCTACTTTAAATAGATGTAACTGATTTGTGGCTAGTCGGGACAAACGGATGGACTCTCATTGATTAATGTAACCCACATTGAGTGCAAAAATAAATCACTAACTTCAATGAGGATAACACACATTGGGTAAAATAACCCTCGGTGAACATACATAAAGCATGATTGCTTTGACTGGTTGTTCGGTTGGATGTAACCCATTAATGAACCAGTACATGGTCGGGTCTTCTCTCAGAATGAGAGTTGTCCCTAGTCCCTAGTCCACCACGCTGGCCTAATGTGAGTTGGTGGACATGCAGGCTTCTTCACGATGTTTTCCTTCGCCGTTACAGCAAATGGTATTTAATTTTATAAAGCGCACATAACTTTTTTTTAAAGAAAGTTATTGGTTTAGGACACTTAACATTTTATATTATACAATTCTTGTCTAGTGTGTATCCATGGCATCCACGACTCTATATTTCCTATGGGACTCCAGTGTGAAGCGATTTTTCTATAATTATGTATTGTATATACGAACTTACAAATGAATCTTTTCAATGTGAACTCTGCCCTGCTCCGCCTCGTTTTTCTTCGAGGTACTACTTATTTCTTAATTGTTAAATAAACTTCAACAAGAGTGACTTAATAATACTCTTGAAAAGTAGGACAGTTTACCTTCTGCTTCGACAAGTTCTTAACTTTCTAGACTCTTACCTATAGTTTTAACTTTAAATCCAAAGTGCCTACATAGCAACTAATAGTTTTAGCTTTCCCTTTTTACCTATCAGAGTAAATACCTATACACTTTTGTAGATAAATACGCTTTATTAGAACTGAGTGACGCAGTGGCTAAGACGTCGATGATGAGATTAAATTTCTGTTTCTGGTCTGGGTGTGTGTCTTCTTGTCTTGTGTGTGTCCATAGCGTCCACGACTCAGGTAATCCTGGTGTGGGGCTATGAGTGTGAAGAATTATTTATTTATTCCACTGACCCGGTGGACTAGTGGACTAAGGCCTACATCCTTCTTATTGTGAGAGGAGAACCGACCCTGCAGTAAAGCTTTAATGGGTTTCCAAACAAAACGCAACAACAAAAATATTGATTGAGTTCCACCACCTAGAATCTCTGGCGGAATATATTACATCCACATAGACACGTGTACTGTTTAGAATATCAGATTAACCATATGGCGACTGACATTTTATTGCGCGTGATATACGACCAATATGCCATTAAAATTTATAACTACATAAACCAAATGTATTAGCGCTTTACAGGGATGAATTATGGTCATGAATGAGCTGCTTATTACCTACAGCCTTAAAACAGATAGAAATGGCATAGTAATATGGAATGTACTATGGAAGATAAGTCAAGAAAAACACTGATATGAGGATTTTAATACAAACCCAGAAACGAAAATCCCGTAAACTGTTCTTAGTCCACAGTTGGACGTGGGCCTCATCTAATCAATGAAACTCCACTCGTTTCTGGGCCCTCGTATATCCTACATTGATTAATTACTAAAATTCTAAAATCAAATAGCATGGTTATATTTCAACTTCGCAATACTACCAGCGGGGGTTCACTTCAAAGTTCTATCGACACTTCGGGAGAAACTTGGCGAAGATGGGTGACTCTATTGTTGTTGAATTTCACCTTGTTTCACGCGAGTATTTGTTACGCTAAATAGCATGAATAACGGATGTCTATTATATTGACCGTAGATGAAGGAAGGAAATAGAATGGCGATGCTACTATTATAATTGTCAAAATTGTGAGAATGGATGGATAGATGTTTGGTGATCTTTGAACAGATGGCTGAACAGATTTGGAAGAAATTCGGTTTGCACGTAGGTTATAGCCTAGAATAACATATAGGTTACTTTTTATTCCTCTCTGGGTCAAGTACTAAAATCTACGCGGTCAAAGCCGTGGGCAAAGTCGAGTCATAATATATTTGTTCCAAATCCACCGTAGCTAGTTCAGCTAGCGACATTCACGCCCACAAGTTATCCTATCACTCTCACTTACAGTTGCGATGGGATAAATAGAATGAGCTAATATGCGCTCAGTTTGCCAGAATCTAGGGGTACGTTTCCCTCGCCCACATAGCCGTTCTATATCTCTATTCTTCCTATATCTATGATCTTTATTCACTAGCGGTCGCCTAATGCCTAAGCTATTGTTGCACTAATGTACTTAAGTTACTATTATGTTAATCTTGCTATATATTTATGGTGTATTTATGTGCCTTTGTTTCTTTCCAGGTAAGTCTTCATAACTTCTGATGGGTGAAGATTTTCTTCGCATAAGTTTTTATTATTAAAGGAAAACAACCCTCGTTTATTAGATTATAGTAATTTATTTTTAATAAGCATTTTACAGCTGTTGTAGACTGAACGTACGTAATGTAATAATGTTCAACTAGCCTAATACCTAATCTTAAAACCAGTTTCAAAAACATACAACTACATATACCTACGTGCAGTAGGGCTACCTGTGTATTTTGGTTACCAGGTTATAATTTTCTCTTATTTCGAAGCAAATAATAATCTACATTATATCGTTGAAACGCCTTACTATTTTTTAAATTTAATATTAGATACTTACTATTTATTTTGTTTTAATACCGGACCACTTCTGTAATTTTAAAGCATTTAATAAGGACATCAAATCAACCAAACTGTACTAAAGTTACTAACTTAAAGTTAGTTAAAGTTACCCATATTATATTACCGTGACGTATGTTATAAGTAGTAAACCAATAAGTACCCAGGTATTAATGAAACTGGCCTTTAGTTTGCTTATCAATCCATCAAATCAAAAGGTCTAAATGCAAGTCATCCATTAAACGGTAGGTATGGTAAGGTAAAGGGATTACTAAGTAGGTCAAACCTCCTCTCTAATGTTTGTATGAAGTTCACCGGGCAGGTATTAACGGAGTAAATATTTATATAGCGCAAACATCCACGATGCGAATGTATGGTAATAGAATAGAAATATATTATGGAAGTATTATGTTCCCTTCTTTTCAGCCCGTAGTAGTAAAGTCCACCCGGTCCTGTGCCCTCTGATCAGGTGGACCGATGATTTGAAGAAAACCACGGAAAACCGTTGGATTGAAAAGGGCCAGAAGTGGCTTCGATTCTTCGATCGAGACCATCGAAGCGCTGAACTAATGATAATGATAATGAATGATGAATGACGTCTTATTTCGACGTTCATTGTAAAAATTTGAAACATGCTAGTATATTACGTAATGTGCTGCTTGAGTGATGTCATAATTGAGTTATATTTACGTATCACTTACAACAATGATTCTACTGCCGATGTGGATAACACAATTTTACATCTCACTTACATTCCCAATAATCGACATCTGTAATCTGTATGTAATCCGAAATATAATTCAATCCACGAGTCGTTCGTGAGAGGAGCCATAGAATATAATGTGCGGAAAGCTCTTTCAATGAACGTGTTCGTATTAAAATCACACAAGCACTTGGCACCAACAAGCCACGCGAAGCTCTTTCTCCAAATTTATTCTGACATTCAAAGACTCAGCTTAACGCTGGAATTAGTTGACTACATACATTTGGTAAGCCAAAAAACCGCACAATGCATACCGATTCTTGTACCTATTCGTGAACAAAATGAGAGTTTAGAAGTAATTAAAATTAAAGAATTAGATAAGTAGTATAATTCAAATTATAGTACCTATAATTTTCTAAGATAATACTAATTATTATGTAGTTTAATGTCACTCAGCGGGTAATGGAGAGAGATATTGTCGGTATTTACCTACGTGAAACAGTCCGACACGACGAAATCCGTAGAAGAACGCAGGTAACCGACATACCTCTTAAAGTTCGACATATCGTTCGAAGGACCGACAACTTTTGGGGAAGGAAATTCCTCGAACGGCGACCGCGTATGGTCAAGAAGAGTAGGTACAGACCGCCCTCCGCCCAGGTAAACGGATGACCTGGAGAAAATCGGTGGGAAACCTTTGGATTCGAAGGGCCCAGAACCGGGCGTATAGGTCGATTAGGGAAGGCCAACGTCCAGCCGTGGATTATGAAATGCTGAAATAAAGGGAGGAATATAATACAAATTTTATAGACTAGCTTATTTATGACCACGAATTCGCTCGCCTCTTACTTAAAAATTCGGAGTGGCAAGAGCGAAACATAAGGGATGTCAATACAATCCAGGTTAGTGTTCGCATACTGAATAACACCAAAATCTACTATTTTTGCGGGAAACAGCATACATTAACGAAATAAATATCCAACCTTGCAGGTCTACGCAAAAAGTTATGTTTACAACACTAAACATCTTACGTAAATCGTTAAAATATATTATATTTTTATGATTGCGGGCAAGCAGTATTAAACTAGAGCTTAAACAACCTTTACCTATGGGAATGTATATTATTATCAAGACTTTTACGAGTATGTATCTCAAGTCAACAAACGTGACCTATAAAGTGAAGCATTTAATAACTTTTCCACTGGGAAGCTACTTAAATACATGATAATAATATGGAGTCGGAACAAAAATAAAACTGTCCTATATACGAAGAAGTTTTATTTGAAGCAAACAATCTCATAGCGAGTTGTGTGATAATAAAGTTAGTTTATTAAGGGATGCCAGGTAGTTTTAGAAGTTTGACATGGAATGTAGGGACAATGTACTAAATTACAGACGTAAAATCTGTCAAAATACGTGTACCTAAATAACGTCCATCGAAGTAACAAAATAATAAATATAAAAATTTAATTGCTTAAGTACTGAGTTAACTCCTTAATTTCATAGTAAAGAAATAAGATAAGGGATAAGATACTGAGTTCGAGCAAGATAACGTTTTTCCTTATTTATACGAGTACCAGTCTGAATTTAAGCATGTACCGCGTTATGGAAGTGTCAGAGTTGGAGCGCGCTGTAGAAACAATATTTTTGGTTTTTTTACCTAGTTTTAAGAGAAAACAATAACTTGAAAATAATAACGCATTTATGTGTCTAATTTGTAAACTTAATAATTAATTTGTTAATAAAGTTACATAATAATATGCAACTGATGAATACTTTACATCTAGGTAGGTCGGCTACGTCTAAAACTAGCACAATGTCACAATTATGGTAAATAGACAATCGATGAAAATGCTTTTGCATCCGCTTTTCGAAGCTATCAGTAATTCGCAATGCACCAAAATTTTCCCACCAGATGAAATTGCTGTCAGTGTTCGGAAGCGAACATTTCACTGCGAGGTTGCATTGTAATATCTTAGGTACAAAATTTTCTATTGAAGATTATCCTGTACGCAATTTTCGAATAAAAAAAATCACTAGGTTTCTTGCTTTTTACGTTAAAGGATACGTGCGCAAAAATTGGATATTGCGTTTTCCGTACCGACATCTTCTATCGGTACGCAATCCCGCGCTTATAGAAAGAGAACGCGTTGTACACTTATGTTCAGACTGGTGTCGGTACGAAAAAATGTTAGCTATTAGCTTGAACTCAACATCCTATTCCGATCCGCAATTTGTACGTGTTGGGTAATGGGTGGTAACAAAAAGAGAAAAGTTGAAACGGCTTTTTTGGACTTATGGAGGGTTCCTAAGTGAAATACTCACTGGTAATGACTGGCATACAACAAATTGTATGTCATAACGTTGTCGTACGAACAACTCAACTTCGTCGACATGGCAACTAGAACACAGGGTAACAGCCCTTTGGCTCTTACCTCGTTTATCATTTACGCAGTTTGCACTATCCTCCACCAACGAAATTACTAAATGAATATTGGCGTTGCATTCAGCGACCCTGAAAGCGATCGGTAATTCGCATTGCAGCAAACCGCTTGAAATGAATACCTAGTCCTCAATCAATCGATGTGGCAGGTGTATAAAGGTTTGAACATTTTGAAGTGTGTTTCTGGCTGGTATATCTATGCTGGTTACATTTTCTTTATTGGTTCAATCTTCGCCAACTGATTACTATTCGATTTAAGACAAGGCAAAAAAGATTCTTCGTCTAATTGCTACCAATTCTATGTACTAATATTGTGTTTAGCAATATTTGTAGTTCGTTCTTAGGCAATTAAAATGTAAGCGTAGTAATGCTTGTGTGATTTAAAATTGGAATAGAAGAATCAGTGGCTAGGCCACATGAGTAGATACTCATGTGGCTAGGCTAAGTGATAGGAGTGTAGTGAAAATGTTAATTATTTAAATTGTCTGTAAATAGATTTTATTTTTTATAGAGCAATAAATGCTTTAAACACTACTTTTTAAATATATTGGCTCGTGGCCTCTTGTCAAGAACTTAATATTTTGTTCATAGTTCAACCTAGGTTGTTGGAGCTAGGCTCCAATGCAGTTAGGTAAAGCTTAATTGGTTAAAAAGATACAAAAAAAGAAAATGAACAGTTTAATGTTGCTTATTTTCCATGAAATATAAATTTTAGTTCTCATCATCTCACCCAAAGAAGTTCCAATATTTCCCATCACAAAAATTTTAATAAATTTTTCATCGCACGTAGGTACAGTCGTCGAAAAAATTAATTCGCCACACAAACGAAGTCCGCGGAACGTAATAAACGGAATTGTGTTCGATGTCGATTATTTCGAACGACGATCGGTAATATCGGTACAAATATTCGACTGATAATGGGCGCTTGGTCCCCGAATGCAATAAGCCTTAATTAAGGAGGGGGAAGAAATGGATGGTCTCCACTTCCTTCGACCCTTAAGTTTGGTAATTTCGGTTCCCGAATGCCGTTCAGTCGGACGTTAATCTACGGGTTCGTATTGCACTGATTGTCCGTCCCATAAACTTGCCCCAATATATGATATTGCTGACATTTATTCGGGATTTTTGTCAAGCAGGGTCATTTGGCTTTGGCAGAGATCGCCGGTCAATCCATCGTGAAGGAAAGTTCTTGGGATTATGAAATTTAGTCAACATTAATCAACATTAATTAATAAACATTTAATCATTTTGGAATTATGAAATTTCGTATTTTAGTCTAGTGTCTAGTTTCTGTCAACATGTTGGCAACCCACTGCAGAGCTGGGTCCCCCCTCACAATGAGTAGGATGTAGGCCTTAGTCCACCACGCTGGCCTAGTTCAAGGTTTTTGTTACTACTATCTTCTATTCTATTTTAGACTAAAATAAAATACTACTAACCTTCTTACTACCTAATACTGTCGGATTGAAACAAAAATTTAAATTAGCTAACGATTTCTTTTGTAGAAAAGGCCTTCCGTAAAGTTTTCCTCTTTCCTCTTACAAACTGCAAGCATATTTCACAAGCTTTTATTTTGTTTAAAGCAATTAAAATTAAAACGTAATTTCGTTAAAATTGAGCTTCATTTCATTTCGAATGTCTCCAAAATGTTGGTGATTGTACTTTCCATTAAGTGTAGGCATTTTCAACACGATGTAATTACAGCAGTTTACAAAAGATATTATTTTCCGTAACGAAATTCATTCTCATCATAGTTTTAATAATTATTTTTCATATTATTGGACATTGCCGTTGTCAGTATTTTTATAGGTTTTTATGAGTTATATCTTCATATATTTTACTCGACAGAAGACCACCTTTTTCTAAAGATAATAATAACATTAAATTACTTATAGACGACGTTGTTATTTAAGTTGTTTGTTAACTAGCTGTAATAACTACACATCACGAATTTCGAGGGCCTTCAAAAAGGTATCGTCAGAAATATTCGTTCACACCTTCTGTCCGTTCGTTCTCGGTCCTTTTTGCATGGAGGAATATAATATGGATCGGTTTTTGATACACTAATGTATCTTTGTCCACGTGGGCTATTTCCACTTGTTCCGGCTTCAATCTTCTGAACTTCAGTCTTTGGTTTTGATGCGAATTAATGCTTCTCATAAAAAAAACTTTAATTCCTATAAAAATTCTATAAAAAATAAATGTACTGAACATTTTTCGAGCCGTATAATTATGTCACAACAATGCTTTAAATATCAGCTAAAGGTCAAGCCCAGTGGGAAAAGTTTTGCATACACTTACTCGAGCAAGGCCATACTTCCTTTTTTAATCCATATTTAAGTTGTTCCGTAGTGGGCATTAATATTAATGAGATCGTATATGACTAAGCAATTATATTAAACTCTCCCGCAGAAATGGGTAGAGACCAGTTGATGTAGAGTCAAATTTTCCCGTTAATAACGTCTGCAGCCCATTAGTGACTCGATGGAGGGTCGGGTCTTTCACAATGAGAACGATAGGGTCCACCACGCTGGCCCATTATTATTTGGTTGACTTCATGTTTTGAGTACATTGTTTGGATACCTCATGAAATGCTGACCAAACATGACGCAAGCAGTGAATATAAAAATGGATAACATACGAGTACGTCACATGAGTCATACCGAGACTGACTAAGAAAAAGACATATCCTCAAACGCGCTATCAAAGGTTCATAGAATCTGAGCATATTGTCTGGAATTAGTATTCGCGCGGTCCCTAGCATAGTGCGATGATGCGATCCCTTGGCAGTGACATCGCTTGGCGGGAGATCTCGGCTTTTCCTCAGGCATGGCTTCGGTTTTCTCATCATGCTTTATTTCAAAGTCACATGTCACATCGTTAATACATGTTTTTGTTGCACTAAGTAACCTCTGTCTTACCGAAATGTAAATTTTTTTTAACCCAATTTTTTTATGATGCTCTTTATTTCAACCCATACAAATACATCAGAAATATTTCAAGTAACAAGTAAGTCTTAACTATTCGCTTAGGGATGCGACGTCAGAACACATCGACATTGACTGATTGTTGGTCAATGAGAACGATCTTCTATCTTCACTAAGTCGTAGAATCGTTCTAGAAAGTATCATTATTTTCTCGGTTTCTAGAGATTAAGCGGAACTTGTTCACGTTTCTTATTAAGGCCATGTCTAATGGGTGTATGTTTTTCTTATATCTATTTCTTGTTTCTGTATTGTGACTTGTGCGCGTGGTAATCGCGCTGGCGCACTGCGTATCACAGGAGGGCAGTAGTTTCGATGCGATTTAATTTCTGTTTCTGGTATTTTGTCGACAAAGTAAAAGCAGCACCTTGATCGTAACATATTGATCACTTTTCTGGTAAAATGCATGAATAGGACAAAATGGATGAGTAGATAAGTTGCAATTTTCTGCCAGGTACTAGTAATTTATGGAATAAACTATACTACTTGGTCATCAGTATATATACGTCATTTAACCCTTTAGGCAGTGTGATTGACACATTGCGGCGTGGCTCAATGAAGTTTGTATTGATAATGTGGACGCGTCAGGAAGTGTGATTTGGGTCGCTGCACGATGATTTATGGAGATATGGCCTTTGGCACGGACTGACTGCTCGAACTTTTCCTTGTAACCAGATGTTGCTAAAGTTTTGTCGCCAAATGGGAAGTAGGGCCGATCAAAACATTATTTTGATATATATGGGGGCAGATGGGAAGGTTTAACTGAGTAACGGACTTAAAAAAAGGAGGTACCTATGTTCGATTGTAAATGGTGGGTATGATCTAAAGTCCTATGAAGTATCTAAGTCTTAAAACAAATTTAAAAATTAGACATAGATATTACCGCAATTATTAGAAGAAAACTTAGACTTAGACTTCAAAAAGTACCACAGTAGATATTAATCTCTCTTTGTAAATTATTTCTTATTTTTTAGTTTGAAGATGATGTTATTTTTTAGTTTGAATTTTTTTTGCTAAGTCTAAAATTAAATAGTGACATGAGAAAACTAAATAAAATTTAGAAAATACCGAGAAAGGTCCTCGTCTTATCAACTTTACTAGAAGTGAAGCGAATAGCTTTTCACTTGACCCTTTTATTCAAGATAAAAAGAGATGGCGATAGTAAGATAAATGCGAATAGGATCGTGAAATGAAGAAAAATAACGTTCGCAGGTCACGGATGTGGAAGGAATGAACTGGAATTGTTCCTCGTTAATATCGGGAAGATGGAGTGAACGGAGTGAACGATATATTTATTAAAGCTCTAAAAATGGTCGAGAGCAATTTCGTTTGGTGCTGTCTCACTATATTTTTTAGTAAATTTGTGTTTAATAATAAAATAAAAGAGATTTTTTTGTGTTGTCCGCAGAAGCCCTTTTATTTGATAATTTACCGTGGAAATACATAAATAAATGAAGTCCTTTATCTTGGGCTGGTCGCCATTTTGGATTTTGAATGACGTCACTTAAATAATGATGCATAAGCATAGCCATCCCAAATAAACGGTTAAGGTCAATACATACATACATACATACGAATATTGCAAGTTCAATAAAAGCTTTTAAAAATATAAAAGTCAAGTAGGTATGTGTTAAGATTAGCGTTTTTAGACAGACCGGCTATCGGTAGGTATGCCTTCTATGGACACTTTTATAACCAAGTGTAGAGTGAATGACCAACTTGGCCAGAGAGTGTGATACTTTTGAATCCCAAGATCCTACTTACGCTACAGTGAACTTATAATAATTGGACCTAACACCTTTGCCTTAAAATTTTAAATTTCAAATGCAAAACTTTTCCGTCTATAAATTATTCCAAGCAATCATTCCTATGGTTTATATGAATTACCTTACTTACTTAGTGGTTTGAAAAGCTTCGATACGGCTTGCCCACTAGCCCGTTTCTTCACTTATCTGCATTGAACCATTGAGTGATGGAGTATGTTCTGTGCCTCCCCCTGCTGTGAGGAGAGAACCGTGCCCAGCAGTGGGCCATAAAAGAGACGCAGCCAATGTTTGTGCAAGGCCTCCAACACACGTTTCCTTGCTTCTTCAAAAAAAAATTTCAACGTTCACCCCTGTATTAAGAGAGGGGGTGAGGGTAAATTTGTACACACATTAATACAGCAATTTGTAACTCTCTGCTCTGATTACGCAACAGTCCCAGGCTAGGTTTACTGATGAGCTCATTATGATAATTGATAATCGCCATTTGTATCATCGAGTTCCAGATAAGCGCTTTTGTTGTGAAACACGATTGTTTTTATTATTAATGCAATCCCATCTGCAGATCTTATCCACTGTTGTAGTATCTATCTGTGGGTAGTCGGATCAATGTAGTATGTTCTGATACATGGCTGCGTTGCTTATGAGGACTAATAAGGTCGCTTAGATAATATTATAATCATGGCAACCAGGGGCGTCTTAACCAATCGTGGACACGCAGCCCACGCCTGCCCACATAAAAACGTAGTTGGTGCATAGCGGAGGGCTAAGAAAATTGTAAAACGTAAAAACGTGCGTAAAAAAATTTTCATACAATATTTTCATACAAGAGGGCGCCAAGGTATTTATTGCACCCGGAAGTTCATGGGCTAGAGACGCTGCTAATGGCAGCCAACCCAGGGAGTCGAAACAGTAAGTATGAAAAACTTAATGTAACTAACCTATGTAATCTTCTGTGTTTAGTGAATAATTAAAGTAAATATATTTTTGCTTGGAATGTGAGTAGCACGCGCATGCTTCTACCTATGTTAAGCGGTCACTGCATCCCGTTTCCCGCACATCGAGTAGTAGAAATCTGAGGTTGTATGTGGGTGAGCTACTACTTATAAGCCCTCCGGCACAGAGCCTCCGGCAACCACACCTGCTTAAGCAAAACACTAGATTTATTACATGCTCCTTCACGGCGGGTTATAGGGTGGCGGCAAGGTACCTCTCCAGGCGACCTAATTTGGAAATATAATCTATAATTTATTGAGAAAATAATAAATGACATTTAAAAGAGATATAACTTAGTATCTAAGAAAGAAAATTTGACTTCAAAACGATGCAACGTTTCAAAACAAAAAGGAAAAATGTTATTTCATTTAGTTAATCCTTTTAATCTGCTAACTGACACGTAAAAAGAACTGAAAGTTTGCTTTCCGCTATCTTTCGAGCTGCTTGCCTCTATGCAGAATACAACGTGTAGATTTCTACTTCAAAATATTTTTGTTTTTAACAAATTTTTATTTCTAACTTTAAAGAAGCAACATGTTCGTTTATTAGTGAACTATATGCATATGTACTTTGAAAGAAGGTACTCCTTATTTATAAATTTAGACTATTTATTAAATCAAAGAGATTGTCGAAGTTAATGCCGTGAACTGCCGTGAGGCATTTTCTACCAGTTGCATTGTACTGTTTACAATGATAGTTTAAGGAACCACTTAATTAAACTATTATCATTCTCCAATACGCACTGGAGTAGCATGGTGGAGTATACTCCACTCCTACCCCACTTTAGGAAGCCCACAGTGCTCAGCAGTGGGACGCATGATAATAGTAGATGAAATTGCTAAAATTGCTGAAATTGTAAAAAGGTGCACATTGCTAAATACTACTCTGATCTAATTCTGATTAAATTTTTGTACTATTGGATTAAAATGATCTCTCTACAAAAATGCATTCACAACTCTCTAACTAATGAAGCTAATAGGTATAAAGCATGTAAAAAGCTATCTGGACGACGATCAAAATGTAGCGGAAAGTCTTTTAATAAGAACTAAATAACATAAATAAAATTCTAACCTATTGTATACACCTTTATAGAGTCATTAAAATGTTACACCAAGTCTCTCACTGAAAATGTTTTGCTGTAGATTTTTTGTGGTTACGTAACTCTGAAATGTTTTAATTCGTAACGCAGGTAACGACTTCAATGCTCGAGAGACGTAAGGGTGGAAATAAAATATGATGTTTGTTACATGCAAGCCCTTCAGTAACGTGTCGGGTTGTATTGCGCAAACACCCTTCATGCCTGAATATTTCGTACAATTTATGTATTATAAGTAGAAGAGACATTAAGGGTGGTCGTAACAACTCTATTAATTTACTCAGAGACTCAAGACTTGTCAAAATTCAAACACAGGGCTGTGTATGGAGCTGCTTTTTAACTTTTCAAAAATACAAAGAGCTAGAAAATACATTATGAGATAAATTACCGGCAAATCAAAGGCGACCTTAAAATACAAGTATTTTAACTTTCGGATGTGTCGGATTTTTGTTATTATCATTTTGTCATGTAATAATCTTTGAGTTAACCAAGCATTGTAGTTTACATATTATTTATTACCATCAGATACATCTTGTCACATCAATTTATACCTGAACAGCATGGTATGTTCCAGGCCTCCCTTTGTTACAGGGGAGAGATCAGACCCTGTCAATGAAATATATAATGGGTTTTAGCCATTCTTATAAAAAGCAACGATGCCCAGCTGCACGTAGCTCTTAGTATTTATCAATGCAAATGAGTTTTAAATGTGAATTCAATGCTTGGTAATGCACATTCGCAATCCCGAGTGAGGGTCGAACATCTCTGAATGATTTGCCTAATACCTTGCTAATAGAGCCAGCCTTATTGGAATACATGAATTTAATATTGGTACTTTTTACACCTCTTTCTTGTACTTGTCTGTTTTTGCCTTATAATGAAACAAGAGAACAGGTTATCTTCCAATGTCTACAAGGATACTCAAGTATTGGTATATTTACTCAAGTGTTGGCGATGACTTCATAGAATACACATCGCAAAAATACAATAACCTATTAAATAGACTTAGAACTAAATACACAAAATGAAGCAACGAAAATTAAATCGCAAAAAAAAGAAAGAAAGAAAGAAATAAACATTTTATTCTGCCACATAATAACCATTGCTAAAACAAGATAAAAGGAAAGAGTACATAATACATTTGGAATGCGACAGAAAAGGGTCAACCTCAAATGACAAGAGTACCTATGTTATTAGATGCTTTTCAAGATTCGCGGATCTTGTAACAAAATGGTTAGATTGGCTTAGAGAGGCAGGAGAGACTCATAAACTAAGTTGCAGGCTCGCATGCTCGTAAGGGCCCTTGTCATTAATTTGTCAACGCGTCGTAGCAAGCTGTAATTAAGCAGTTTATGGGCGCGACGCGGCGGATAAACGCAGCCACATAACTTTTATTAACCGCCCTATAAAATTAGTCCGCCCTATGAATAGGCTATATATATTTTTAACTCCTTACGTAAACTGCACTCGAAGTAATAATTACGGTAAAATTACTTAGATAGTCTAAATTAAGGGCAAGGCGACACGTGCCGGGTTGACTGCATGGTCTATAATATTTATTCAAATGTTTTTAGCAAATATCATAACAATAATTGTGTACGTTTTGTTTGAAACAATGAATCGGAAAGGTATAAAAGGTGAAGCATAGCTAGGTAATCCACAATATGTTATTATCGTCTTACTCAAGGTGAACTCCAGATACAAATACTAAAATGAAGACAATCATCGTTGCGGTGAGTAAAATTGAGAGAACAATTAAGTACTAGAGATCGCCAAGTAGTCGAAATTCGAATTTGACCCGCAACGCTGTTCGTAACATAACAAGTCTGTCTGTGTGCAACTGTGCATATCAGTACTTAAACTTAATTATACTTGTAGTAGTGTGCGTGGCGTGTTTTTTTTTACGAACTTCATGTATTTGTAATGTATTTTATTTAGAAGTGCTCGTTTAATGCTACTCTTCTTCTTCTTCTTTTCAGCCCTTGGTAGTCCACTGCTGGACATGGGCCTCCCCTAATCGACGCCACTCCACCCG
>DWIY01000119.1:0-17394 GCA_018248615.1 Erynnis brizo brizo
GGTACCCGAGCGCGTGGCACGTGATGCGCGACGTGCGCGCGCTGGGCGAGCAAAAGACACATTTATGGAATTTTTCTTGGAATATTAATCTTTTGAAAGCGTCTTAGAAAACTTCGATAGCGTGATTCAGGATACCCGTGGCGCCATCTCTTGTTGAGTGGCGGAAGTTACTACAAGTTAATACCAGACTTGTACTTGGTAACAACATCGCCAGCCATGATAGAATAAAATCAACAAGATTATTGACACAATAAACCACCTTTGTCTGCAATTAAACTTTCACTCAATTTATTATCGACTAAACTTCGCTGTGCTTCTGAGCGTATAATAATAATAATTAAAAACTTCTGTGGGCCACAAACACCAGACTCATTGGAAAAGCAGTCGCCCGCGGCGTCCCCCATAACTTGTAATAAGCTTTTATTGAGCCTTCCCGGTCTCGTTTATAAAACAATTAAAATGTATTTCGTGGCAAACGGCAAATTTAGGAGTTTGGTCCAAATTATTAGAACCCAAGTTGCCGTCCCAAGATTTATTAACAAACGAACGAGCGACATAAATGGTCAATATTTTCTACCTACAACCTAATAGGACATGGTGCAATTAAAATCTTGCTTCATAAAGGATCTCATATATAACTAGCTGACCCAGGGCTTACTCTTCCAAGATAATTAATCCGATGACGTGAAAGAAGAACATACAAGCGCTTTAGAAACTAACTTTTAGAAACTAGGTGCTTATGATCCAACTGGCATTTCCAAAAATTAGCATAATATTCTAAAAACAAGCAAATAAAAAATGACTCCACCTTATTACATGCATACTACAGATTTTGTAGGAACGTTGCTGTTACTTTGAGACATTACTTAGAGATGACGTGGCAATTCTTAACATCTCCTTCCTCTTATAACTTGCGTCTTATTTCTTAAGCAAGCCCCTTTGTCTGATGCTTCGGTCTGCGCAATTTTATTTCATTATTGGACAGCAAACATTCAGCCATTTTAATATAATTAAGTTCGCCTTAATTGAATTGCTTTATTCCATTGTTTTATTATGTGCTGGAATCGAAACAAAGGCTTTTTCAAGGAAATATATCGTAAAACTAATATCGCTTGTGGTGGCAATTACATGGCGTGATGGCGGGTATATAAATTACTTATCTTTTTTAAATCATTGCTAAAGTAAATGAGTAACTAAAGAGCGTGGTGGCTATCTGATATGAAGTGGAATATTTGTGCAAAGACAAAGATAAATTTAAAATTGTCATTCATATTTTCACTTTATTGGCATCTGAACTATTCTGAACTTATGGTCCCTACGCCAGGCGTAAATTTCGTCAATAATTCCTTCGCGGCTGATAACTCACAGAATGCTTAGAGAATAGAACCAAGGAGCCTGTAATCGTCAGCTGCGGCTCTGGGTGCGGCGGATGGGTTGAACAGCAGCACCAACAGCAGAATAGGTAATGTAAAAAAATTGTTAATAGCCAGCTAGATATAAACTTTCATCTGACCATTTACAATTCTCTAGGCTTCTCAGTTCTACTCGCTTAAGCGTTCTCCAAATTATTAGCCACAAGGAAGTTCATGATGAAAACCTGTCGCTGTCTTATGGACCATTCCTGTCGCGGCTCGTAACCAATGCGTTATGCAGGTCGTCAAATAAAGTCAAAGTTAGTATCGTAAAGTTTTAACCGTTTCTCGGAACTCTTAGCAAACATCATCTGATATGTTGATATTTGCATGTTTTACGTAGAAACTATTAATGTCTCACATGAACTTAAATTGATAAATTCAAATAGCGGGATTTCCCCCATTTGTCAAATGTAAATTCAAATAAGTTTCTTAAACTTAAATTAAATTAAAAGATGATTTTAGAGCCATTAAAGTAAGAATACTGCTCCCATTTGATATGATAAATTATTTGGGAAAAGTTTGGCGGCCTGAGTGGCGCAGTGGTTAAGAGGGTCCTAGGTTCGATGTCCAATGGAACAGAGATTTGAATGATGACTTTAAATTTTTGTTTCTGGTGTGTGTGTGTGTGTGGTATTTTCTTGTGAACACATCGAAGGCATCCACGGTAATGATGTAAAATGTATGGGAAGAAGATGAATAATGGTATTTGAATGGAGCTAAACTAAAAAGAAGAACCACGATCGAATATAAAAAGCATGGGCATGATGAAAAAAAAGCCTGATTTTAGCTCACGAACAAGCCCTCGAGCTAAGCCAATATAATCTTGCCGAGAGTTGGTCTCCTCACATAGTCAAATGCAAACAATTCCTGGGAAAAACTGGATGAACGTAAATTTCTTGAAACTTAAATCCTCTCAAAATTACCCGTTTTAACATCCCTAACACGAGTAATAAGACGTTATCACGTAGGTTCTATTACTAGAAAGACTTACTGCCGCACTGTTAATGTTCATTAACAAAAAAATAAACGTCTTTATTCCTATTGACATAAGTGTCATCTATAATTACTTAAGGTTAATGAATGTCTCTGAGTACGGCTGTTGAAGTCTACTTCGTTTACTCAGCTGTCGTTCTTCAGACCTCCAGTTGTAATAAAATAGCACAAAAGAATTTAAAACACAAATTGGCGTACGATTTCAAAGTAACAAGTAAGATGACACCCGTTATAAACGTACTATATGTACTATAACAGTTAAATGCGACTTGATCTCAAATGCAGTTGTTAACTAATGTCAAGAACGCTGGTGTGGGGGCTGTCGGTGCTCGAATGAGAATGAATTAGAAATTCCTCCCTTGTATTAGTTCTCAAGTCGTGGACTGCTTTAAGAAGTTAAGATTAAAGTCTTGTATGACAGGAATCTCAAGTGCTAAGGTGGGAAGAATTTTGTTATTGCTCCTTATAAGAAGGCGTCATTTTTAATGGAAAATCAATGGTCTTGTAACGAACTTAATAACTATGTGTGTAAAGTTTGAAGAGTAGGTACAAAATTGTACAATGTAATTGTCAGCAACAAAACTTTCAGTTACACAGTCATAACTATTAATATAACACAGAAGATAAATAATATTACAGAAAACTCATGATCACAATAATATTCCACAGAAAATTTAGTACAAAGGAGATCTGATTGCTAAAGTTAAATTTATAAGCAATTTCTTGGAAGCAATCTTTAAAGAAAGAAATGTTTATTCATAATTAATTTGCGAAAAACAATGTTAAATTTAAAAAATATTGCAGATATTAAAGCTAATTATCTACCCACTAGGGAGAGCTACCCACCTCCTCCCTCAAAACTCATTAACAATGACTCCAAAAATACCTTAATATAAAAGTCTTTTTGTAAATTTATTTCTTATGCTTGTTAATTGTTATGCGGTTACCGTTTTTGTAAAAAAATCATTCTTGTCTCATAATAATGGGCAAGGAATAATAATCCTGTATCGGTAGGTGCATAGCATCCTCGGTGCAGTAAAGCAGCAGCGCTGACGCAGACAAGTTTCACGAAACTTCGGCAGTTGCGGTATCGCCGTACTGTCGCGATTACACGCTTGCACACTGTGAGATAAAGTTTGAACCAAGGCACTCAAGTGGGAGCTATTGGTGTTAAATGTTACGTGACTATAGTATTTCTTAGCATTGTAAATACCTGTATGGCACTTTTCATAAGCTAAAAGTAAAAGTTAAAGGTTTAAGCGCTTATGTGAACATAATCTGAAACACTACCTACTTACTTACTTGTTAATCCGAACATAACTTGAACAGAAACGCATGAAATTATTAACAGGTACGCAGTTTCTTATGTAGTTATCCTGTTTGATCTACTTGTTTGGTACAGTACGTTTTAACACGATGTCGTTCCGTTCCGTTAACCGAACGGATCGTTTTTTTTTTTGTATAGACAAACGCCTAGTACTTTCCGAGTCCGGTAGAGGCGCTGGGCGTATATCCATACAAAAAAATACGATCCGTTCGGTTAACGGAACGGAACGACATTGTATTAAAACTCAGAATAAGCGTACAGATTTTCAGATGATATTTAAATAGGCAATGATATGTAACGGACTTGCATTTATTTGGTTCTGTAATGAATTTATCACGTAAAAAATATGACGACACGGACACCAAAAAGTTTTTTGTCCAGTTTTCAGTTAAGTCATCAAGTCAACTGCAGTCCTCCACTGGTAGAACGTATTTTGTGCCTTTTAGTATTTGCCGATACCGATAACAAACGAAAATCTTAAAATATGTGATGGTTTACCGCAGAATAAAGTTATATGTACGTTTAATGTGAGGTTCAACTATACCAATATCCAAGTGTCGATACCCGAGAAACTGCAGTGAGATATGAAATTTGCAAGCTGTTACCAGGTGGCTCGAGTTTCTTATCTCACACCACCTTATAGCCCAAGAGCCGGCGGACATTTTTCGAGAAATCTATGAGGCATCATAAAATCATGTTGATTCGATTAATCCTGAATGGCCGGTTATTGATATTATTCAAACTCAAAAAAATATATAAGGCGTTTTAATTTTTTTATGTAAAATCCCGTCAAATTGCCTGAAAATAGTTATTATTATTTACAAAATTGGTTACATTTAATAGTAGGTACCTCAAACATATTTTTTCGATTTTTCAAAAAATAATTTTGCACTCGCCAGCCGAGGTTATACCTAAACCCGACTCAGTAGTATGGCTTAAGTTTTTTTGCCTTAATACTAAATTTAATGTTGTAAAATATTTCAAAACGCCTTAAGCATTATTTTGAAAAATTCCGTTCTATCATCATTTAGGACTTGGATACCTGTCAGTCAAGTCTGCATTTTTGGTGTTCAGATTATGAATAATCGATTTAACATGATTTTATGATGCCACAAACACTTCTCACAAAATTTTTGCCAGCTACTGGGCTATTCAGCTTTCACGTGAACAAAATATAATATTTGATAGCTGAAGTATCTCTTATAAGCATTATCAGTAGGTTAGATAGTAACGCGTTCACTATGTCTCAGAGACTTCTTTTACAATCATTCTTTGGAGGCGCTTGATTGCCCTTCTATGAAAAATAAACAAAATATATTTAGAATACTTACATTTTAGTGGATTTCATGGTACAAGAGTGACAACCGTCTCTTGTACACGAAATAACAACTATTGTATGTGTCAATATTTTAATATTAATTGAATATTAGCTACAACATAGACACGAATAAATTTTAAATTCTGATTGTAAAGGACTGGTGCAGCCTTAAGTCCGACAATGATATAATCGTTTTGTTAATTGGTATAAAAAAGTTTTAATTAATAAATAATTTACACTGAAGCAAAAATAATGCTTGGATAGTATTATTTTTTCACTTAAAAGCAACAAAATTCGACCATGTGTAGAACACACATTGTAGCAATATTACCCTCTTGGGCAGCTAACGCTCCGCGTAGACGATATGAAATTTTCAAACCTTTTACGTGCATGTGATAAGCTTACAAAGTAACCTGCTCTGTTTTTATATGTAGCCTTGGACAATAACGGAAGATTGTAACATTTTGCTAGTATTTACCTTGTATATGATATCCACAACCACCAGGAAATAGAAAAAAACAACCACTAATATTCGCTTCTTAGAGCGAATTTTTTTTATTTTTATAAGAGGTTCATTAAGTTTTTAATTTTTTTTTAACTGACAGATTTCTTCACGATGTTTTCCTTTACCGTTACAGGAAAAGTCCTTAGTGCGTGCCATTAGGCCTCTCGATTAATAATGGCTGGTTTTAGGAATCAATCTTTGGATTGATCTTTAGATTTTTTCGTTAGGCAACATCTGTTATTACAATAAAATTATATAAAGTGTCTTGGCAACCAAACAGTACCTACCTATCAATCTCAATCCATATCGTCTAAATTCTAATCGGTTATTGAAATGTCGTAAGAGACCGAATTTTACCCATTAGGCTATCACCGCTCCTTGGCGTAACAGGGGGAGTAACACTGCAAAATAACAATGAAATCTCGAGGCAACAAAACAAATTGTCAACAATATAAACACACAGTGTTGTGAACTCGACATAAGAGTCAAATCACTTCGCACTCAACCGAGCATGTGATTTCCTTTGTTTGGAGCAAAGTTCCTGCGCATTTCTCGAATCATAGAGTTACGACAAATTCTTGAATCGAAACAAGGAATTTATGCGTTAGGTATGCTCGTAAGTATTTGTAATGGCGTTAGGTATGCTCGTAAGTATTTGTAATGAGCGATAGGAATATTGGAGTATTTTACATGGAAAGGTCACACATAATTCTATAGATAATTATCGTTGTAGTTGTACTAAAATGGTTTCCCAGGTAACTAAGAATCTTGACGCTATGCTACCCAGGAATTACTCGTGATGAGCCATAATTTTAAACCTTGGTAAAGCTTAAATTTAATTTAAACTTCCATGTATTTAAAAATCTTACGTTAAAATAAAATAAACACGTGTAGAATCACAATCCCTTAATTAGCAATTCAGTCACCAAACTTATTTCCATAAACTCTTACAAGAATATAAATTTAGTAGAACGTGAACATGACATAAGTCTCAACTAAGTCCACACGCAACAAAGCACGTAACTACATTTGAAGTTAAGTTGCGAAGTTTCCGAAACCTAACCGACACCCGACACCTCACGTGCGAAGGATTGAATAAGGTAACAAGTTTAGTAACTATTTGTAGTAAAATGTATATTGACTGTATAAATAAAAATAACTATCACCTTATTTTGTCTTCGACCCTTTACGCCCACTGTTGGGTACAAACTACAACAGGAGAAAAAATGCAGATTGCGGATCTACGCGGATTGGTGGAAAAACGGGTTAGCCAACCCATGTCAGATGTTTTCAAACCGCCAATAGGGCCTCCGACACGGTTTAACGATTGCTATTTTACCGTTAAAGACCGGGACCGACATTTTAATGTACCTTCCGTAGCACGGAAGCACATACTAATCCAGGTACTGACCGTGCCTGAAGTTGCTTAACTTATCCGATCGATATTTCAGAATAATTTATGATTATTTGAAAACATTCTAGAACAGTCTTTAAGACTGACGTTTTACCCACTATGGTATCATCGCAGTTAAAGTATTGTAAAGCAGCGCTAATCAGAGTGTATGTGATATGTACCTACTTATTAACAAGGTGCTTTTCAATGTATTATTTAAGTGTTACTAAATTATTTGTGTATCAATACAAATATGTCCAAATTATCAAAGAATGAAGCTTTATAAAAGGCGCGTTCAAACAATACGTCTCAAAATGAAACGTGAACATCTCATAAGTCCCAACTCGGTTTGCACTCAACGGAGCATGTAATGCGCTCTGTTTGAAGCAAAGTTCAGTCTCAGTGGCGCAGCAACGAAACTTGCTCTCCACTGCCAAGTAACGTGTACTTTGTAGTTGATTTCCAAAAATAAGTCTACCTGAAGCTGTACTATTGCAGATAATGAAAAGGTCTGCCAACTTCGATCTTACTACTTTTCGAACTTTTTGTTGATTGCATTGTAAATTATAATTTTGCAACACATAATTATGACAAAACTAATAAAGCCTTTACAAACCTGGCGATATATGTTGTCGATCAGGGGATCATAATCCTATAAGAAAGACTTCAAAAAGCTGGTAGGTTCTCCGGACGATATCTGTCACTAGAACGGGACTAGAACACGAGCTACGGTATCTTCTGTCCTTCGGAAGAGGTTGACTAAAAGGGGGCTGTAGGGGTCGCGGGCGGAGAGTGGGAGGTCAACCCGTCAAATCAAGGGAACCCTCAAGAGCTTCTCTATGTATGGGCTCATTAGCTGCGCAATAGGGTACCTACCAGTGGTCTCTTGTTGTTTACCTCCTTCCTTTCTATCCTATTGAAGGCTTCTCTCCAATCAACAAAGAAAAAGTTTCCTCGGACGACTCCGTTGATCAATATTTCCACAAATGATTACGATTTGAAGCCAGTAAACAATATGCCCCGAATCGTACGTGAACAAGAAATAAGCCTAAACTTAGTTCACACTCAACGAAGCGTGTAAGTTGCCGTGTCGGAGCCAAGTTCCGTACGTAAGGGCTTTTTCAGATTCAAGTGATGCTCCTGCCACAAAATAATCTTTATATGTTTCGCTACCGAAACATCGTGTATGGTGCTTTGAGTGTGAGTGAGAGGGATAGAAACACTTTGGGGCATGAACGCTGCTAGTTGTTAGTTACAATACATTCGCAATAAATATCACTATTATTTTTTACTTCTTTGGCAGGACCATATCAAGAATATCGACTTCATCTTGTTTGTACGAACTAGTATTTTGAATTATTTTAATCAATGCGGTTCGCTATCCCTAACCTCAGAAAATATTAGGCAAATATAGAATACTAGTCATTAACTTCACCCGTTGTAAATTCAATAAACGTTAAATAAATAAATATCGCTTGTATCTGAATTCGCCTTTACCCAGTCACGGCGGCACCTACGTGCGGCAGAGTACGGAACTTGCTGTTTACCGCCAGCCAACGTGCTCTTTGTCATCTTACACACATTTAACTGAGTCTCCACCATATAGCCGGAGATTTTTTTACATATTAAAGCCACCTAAACGCTAAGCGCTACTGCAACTATGTCTAATATAAAAATGTATCAGATATTTTTAGAAAATGCTTGCAGTTTTTTGTCGGCAGCCTCTCCGTCTAGCAGTTCACAGTACAAAAATCTCTTAAATACATGATGAAAAACTCTTTATAGTACTTTATACTCTCTCTGCCATACTAAAATTATAAATGTAAAAGTGTATTTATTTATTTGTCTGTAACTTTTTAGTAACTTACTACTTACAGATCCTGTATCTGCCCACTACTGTGACATACTGTACTGTTACGTACTGTTCGTACGTTCTGCACTCTGCATTAAAATCACTTTTATTAAAAGGATCTTTTATTAATAGAAATACAGGTATCGCCGACCGATTCCCTACATTCAATCCATTAGTGTACTAATATCTCGGGAAGTATTGAATCGGGCATAGATCAAGTGACCATTGAAGCTCATCAATCCATGCTCGCTTTGACCCCTGTTCACTTCGCTGCCCGTTTTAATTCCCCGCCGTAGGTACTATCAATATACAATACAACCTTAGAACCCCATATATTATGTTATTTTATTACCATTTAACTTAGGGTCTAACCCCATCTTGACAGGGATTTCTACTGAACTATTCTTTTATTTTAGACCGATGCAGGTGTACCAAAGGTTACCAACCTCTCCTCATTGTATTCGCTTTAGTCCATTGAAAAAAACAAGAATACAGTATCACCCGTTGGTGAGCTGTTCCTCCTGTTAGCTAGCAGGGTCCGACATCAATCCCTTTTCAGAGAAATTAATTCATTTTTTCTTTTCCCGAGAACGTATCGGCCACTGAGTTTATTCTTTACTTAAATTTCTAAAAAAGGAAAGAAATGTTCGCGATGTATTTTACTGTTTCTACTAAAGCAGATATCAAAAAATTTCGATAATAATAGAAGGTAGGTATCTCTTGCAAATGTACTCAAGCAAAGTGCAACATACTGGTACAATGACGATGCGTACAGATCTTCCTTCATCCTTTGCAGATCCTTTGACTATTCTATAAACCTAGTGTCTTTTACATTTATCTTTATTTAAATTATTGCTAAATTTTAAGAAATAATTTAATTCTGATTCTAATTTGAATTTGACGACTATTAATTCTCGAAGACTTATGGTAGTCAGATTTGACCTGATCGACACAGGTCTCTTATACAGATACATCGTTAACGTTACCCCGGCTCGGTCGAACACTCCATTCATCTATAAATATCACCCCTCTGAGGGTCTTAGACAGATCAATATGTAATGAAACCCCTTGTAATTTATGGAAGAGCACATTTGTATCCCTACGCCTGTATCCCAAGTATTTGCAACACATAAACGCCCGTATTGGTTTTTGTTACTGTTTTTATTTAAATTAGATAAGTATTTTTATTTTGCTCTCACCAGCAAAAAAAACTGCAATAATATTACAAATACGAATAACTTTATTGGCCAAGAAACAAAGCTCACAATTTACAAGGTGATCTTTATCTCCTGCTTTAGTTTACACTGTGTTGCAGAAGGCAATGTCTTCCCCTAGATGTTAGTTGCTTATTACTAATCTGACATTTATCTGACTATCTGATGACAATCTGACAAAGAAATCTCTTGAAGTACGAAAACCATTGTAAGTATTCAAATTAAAAAAAACAATAGGTTTCTATTAAAAGAAGGATATTAAAATATCGAAGTCACTCGTATTTATTATCAAAAGACAATTGGTCTTTATTTACTAAAAAAATTATGATTCTAATGTTCTCTGCAACCCATGAGTGACCCACGGCAGGGTCGCATCTCCTCTCACAATGAGAAGGATGTAGTCCGTAATCCACCACGCTAGCCTAATGCGAGTTGGTGGACAAAGATAATGTTATGAACAAATAATGACAGATTGACAAAAACCCACTTATCATCTGCGATGTATTGTACAGTAAGGGACAAATTATGAATGCTACGAATACCAAACAAACATTTTAAGCCGATAACAGCCACAAAGTTGTTTGCGATTCCGTTCCATGCAAAATTGTATAACCAGTCAAATAGTACATTAATTGGTGACGACACGAAATGGGAATCCAACAAATTATATTATCATCAATAAACAGAGCAAAACGTGAACTGCGCGAATCCGCAGGATAATTTAATTTAATTAATGAACGAACTAAGTTCTCAAAGAAAATTTGAATTGCAAACGAAATTAATGATTTCATTTCGAAGTGTAGTAGGCCATTGAGAAGACCAAACTCCGCCTCGAGTTAACAAAACCAGTTACCTCCGATTACGTAGCCACGTAGAGAAAACTGATTGAAATCTTCAGTGTCAATTTTTGTATATTGTTTCACGATGCACGGCGCAGAATACTAGGCAACGTGATTCCTGCTATAGAAAAAAAGATAATATGAGAAGATGAGATAAACCATGTTTACTAGCGTTCAACGCCGCCCATACAACACTAACCCCTTGTCGTAATTTTATCGTTTGACGACAAGATCAGTCGCTCGTATCAAGTTTGTTCATGAAAACGTCATTCCGTATATTTTTCCTATGAATAATAATAATAATATTTTAAATAATAAAAATCGTTTCAGTTATGCATAATGAGTAAATTACGAAAGACTATTAATAAACTAAGAACCTGACATTCGATTGTTTCAAAGTTATTTACGTAGGTATCACGCGCACCAAGTACCAATCGTATGAGTTCGATTGCCCGAAGCAAAATCATTTTACCTCGCAAAAGAATTTCCTGCTCCAAGTATTCCAAACCGCGTTCTGTGAAGTATTTGTTCCGATCGCATATTCCAGTCCTGTAGAACAAGTACCAAACTTGATTTTAAAAGTGACTTTCAGTATTTTATTTTCATTTCAGGACAGGTTCATAAGTTTGTGAGATGTGAAATTTTCAAGAAGAGTTAAGTATTAGTAGTAGTGTTAGTAAATAACTTCTTAGAAAAAAATATTTTCTTCTCAGTAAAAAATAGCTAATTATGATGTTTTTCCAAAAAAGCATTGTAATTTTTTATAGCGAATCATGGGCATTTCCTTATTACTGATTCAATATGTAGGTACCTCATTCATGACTAACATGCAACCGTTTGCAACTGCAACGGGAGAGGCTTTAGCTTATTACACTACTACAATGCACATAACTATGTTACAAAAATACACTTCTTTCTCTGGATAAAATTTTTAAATCCACGTGGTAAAACTAATGCAACCAAAGTAAATATTTATTTATTACTAATAAGTGCCTATTACACAGCTAGTCCTGCACTAAACAATGCCATTCACCAGAATCTAATTATTGGTTTTCATGGCGCAATCATTGGCGTTGAGTTTTCCCACGTGTGAGGGACGCGTAAATAATTAAACACCATGTCATTCGAACGAGTTTCGCTTAATTAATTTATTTATATATCGTTTGAGCGCTGCACTCCAGCGATATCAAAATAAATTGAGGGCAGTTTGTGAAATCACTCTCCAAATAAGAGCCAATCACTGATCAAACCGACAAAAGCATTCACGACAAGCAGCAACGATAAATTTGGACGTTTAGTTATTATTATTGTTTTTGTTATTATTAGCAATCAATTTTCATTAACTTTTCTCTGTAATTTTGAAATGAGAGAGACAATGGATAATTTTGTAGTGTTCTTTCTCATGATGCTTCATCAGACACGTCAAATATTAAGGACACGTTTTTATGTAGTAAAACCATATAATAGTAACTCACCCTGGGAGGTAACTTACCACCGGCCTCTGGACGCGTCCTACAGCAGCATGTTATTCACGTCTTGTGTTTCGTGTGTCGGGGACGTACGAGTATGGTCGCCGGAGATACTTTATTTGAAGCTAACATCTTAGTCCTCATGAGTAGTAGTACATCAGGTGACCTGCATACCCGTTTGCTACTCAATGACTATAAAAACGTCCATATTTATGAAAATTGATTGGGATGTCATGTTGAAATGAGAGGCCATTCAACCCGTCAATAACCCTTCCCTCTGCGTATTTGGGGATCCATGTTAAGCGATCATTTTGACGTTAAGAGAGTGACGTAGAGTGTGTCGACGATTGGTTGGGCGCCACTCCACACACGGACTCGTAACCGGCTGTTCGAATACTATAAAGCTTTTGTTATACTTTTTTATATAGTAATGGAGGAAATTACGGTTTTTTAAGAGTTCTAAATCAGGGAACTTAATATTTACCTACTTACATATTGAGTAGAACAACCGGCTCTTACTAAATCAGGTAACTTTACTTAGAAATTTTTTTTAGTTAACTCAATGTTTATCTAGATGTTAAGTATGCCTAATCAGCTGCTCGGCCTTTAAAGGCTTCATAATATTAATATGAACACTAATGTACGAAAATTAAGGTTTCTTGTTATAATCTTTCTTAATTTACCTAGATATTGAGTACATAATATAATTATTAAGTACACAGCTATCATGTACCAATGAGAGGGTACTCAATCCAACAATAATCCCTTCATCTGCGAATTTAAGGTTGTATGTTAGCGACCATTTGACGTAGAGTGAGTGACGTAGAGGGTATCGAGGATGCTCTACGTTTCGTGCCATGCGCTACGCCCTCGTAGCTGTTTCGTAGCCTTCTCGTAGCCTCTAAACGCATTTTAATATCTGACAGTGATGAACGCAAAATTCATGAGTGTGTACAAACACGAAGGCTATTGGATAAACAATATTATTAAACATTTTGATATGAAGGATCAATCGAGTAATTATTTTCGCCGAGTAACGTAATTAAGTAAGGTTAAATGCTAGAAAAAACTTTACTACGAATGAAAAACAAATAAATTATTGTTGATAAGGTAATATTAGCGTGCATAGCCCCGCTGCTTAAGTAGATCACAAGCGATTGAAAAAGTTAAGCAACTTCGGGCGCGGTCAGTACCTGGATGGGTGACCGCTAGTGGCGAATTAAATGCGCGCTTCCGTGCTTCTTCGGGCACGTTCGGAGCCTTCTCGGAGGCCCTATAGACGGTTTGAAAACATCCGATACGGGCTGGAGTCTAACCCGTTTCTTCACCGATTGGATTAGCGTGGTGGAGTATGCTTCCTCCTCCTCCGCCTCCTCCTATTGTGGGGAGAGACCCGTGCCCAGCAATGAGATATAAAAAGAGTTGCCGATGCGATTTATTCAAGGAGGAACTATTTATTTGTTTTTCATTCGTCTAATATAGTGTTACATACACGCTCATACAAGATGTAGAGGATGTCGAAGTGGCGCACTAAGCGCGAGATTAATTTGAATCGTATTCCGTATCTTGCGAGTTCGTGATTATGTCTCCGGGTAATCCCCGGGTGGAGACGGGATCATTGGATTAGCGGGAATTTCACTAACTTGCCCCTTTCTTATTGCGACCCGCTCTCCGAAATATTAACGATGGATTAATTATTTTTTATATTTTATCAGTAAAAATATTTTTATATGCCACCAGAAAAAATATGAATTTGTGAAGTTACCTAAAGTAAACTGAAATACATAATAAAATAACGTCAAAAGTTATACTAAGAGTCCAAAATATAATTTACAGGAACAGGAAAATAACGATAAAAATAATATCATTTTATTTATTTCATTTAAATACATCCGTCCATCCATTCATCCTCACAAATTTTCGCATTTTCAAATGTAGTAGGTAGGTTATGATTCTTATCGTGTCATTGTATCGTTACTTGTAAATTAAGGCCGACAAAAACAATTAGATAAGGTTTCAATAATGAATATGAGTTCATTGTATGCTAAATCTAATTATGTTTATTTTTTAACTAATCTTCTTTATAAAAATACTGCCAAAAGTGTGTACCAAATGTTACCTGTGTCAAAGAATCTAAAAGAACTTTTTGAGTGTGTGATGAAAATATAACGCAATTATCTAAATATAGTTTAAGTGTGGGCGTCAGGTCATACTTTATCAAAGCAGGGTAATTACAAAAGGTCATAAGTACACTTTGTCTTTTAGATAATTAGAATAACAAGAATGGTGTAAATAAATGTGAACAAAGCACTTTCTTTACAATTATTTTATTATTAAATTCAAATAGCACCTATTTGCATTTAATAATAGCCATATAAATAACATAGGTACCCATAGTGTATTTTTTAATTTTTTTTACACTTGTCTTATTTAGAAAACAATCTTGGCTTGTCTTTTTATTTTTATTTTCCATTAAAGTAAAACGCGGACTCCGATTTATAAAGATTTAAAAAAAAATCTCATTTAATGCTGAAACAAATGTCTAGTAACTACATATTATTATATTAAAATTTTATTTTTTAAAGCAATTTAAACTTCTTTTTAATAAAAAGTTTTGCCACGATTGTTTACCAAATTGGACAAAATAACGGACTGCACTGCAGACTGCAGGGTCGTTGCTCCTCTCAAAATGAAAAGGTTAGAGGCCTCATCAAATACGTAGCACGTGCTAATATTAGAATTTGAGAAAATAGAATTTACATTCGTGAATAGCAATCTTCGTTTGTGAGTAAATCCACTTACACAATAATTACAAGGGTAGTAATTGTTATATTTGAGCTGTTATTTTTGCTTTTGTGCCAAAATATCCAAAACCGTGTTTCACTGATATGAGTGCGGTAATTACGAAGGTTAATAATCATAAAGGGAATCTCGTAATGACGGAAATTACTGCCGTCTCGACTTGTTTCCCCAAGGAGGATTAAACTATCCTTCGCAATCCTTTAGCAAGAATTATGGAAAATTATGCTGCCTTCGTCTTTGTTTTACTTCTGTAAAACGGAGTTTTTAAGACTGTAGTAAGTTATTATTACCAAAAATACGTGTTACTTTTAACATTATATACCTTCTTATTTTTGGAATTTAAACGTTAGGTACCGTTTTAGGTTACAGTTACTATGTAAAATTTTACAATAGGCACTTTACGAATAAGAAACAAACTATAAAACAAATCTGCAGATAAAAATTCTGAAAACATTATTCGATCGTACGAAATATTATGAAGTTATATAGTTTCCCTCCCCCTCCCCCCATTTCCCAAGAGAGTGCATCCCTTCGCTCCTCCAAAATGAAATTGTGTATTACATTGATGACCTGTATGGCTCAGGGGTTAAAAGTGTGCTCTGAGCAGAGTGGTCCAGTGTTCGATTTGACCAGTCTTCTTGTCGAGTGCGATGTACCCAATGAATCCTGATTCATACAAATTCCCTGAAGTGTAAAGCGTTAGCTATTGATTTGTTTTAAATCCTTATCACTTATCGTTACCCTGCAATAGTGAAACCCGTCTGTTTATAAATAACACAACGGCTTAACGCCCGACGACATGTGACGGGAAATGAAATAATAATGAAATCCATTACAGACTAATTTGCCGTTTATCCTGCTGTCAGCGACGAGAGATACAATTACACTTCGTATAAGAAAGTTATTACTCGTAATGGAATTTTCTTTAAGCCTTTAAAATTAAAGGCAGATTGCCAATTATCTTGTTCGTGAAAAGTTTATATTGAGTTAACTGTAGCACGGGTGCGGTCGGGAGTTGAATGGGAGACCGCTTACGGCAAGATTCATGTTTCCTTTCATTATCATTCATTACATTATCCAGCGCTTAGCTAGTTTATTACTGTGGTTGATAATAAAGCTTCGATAACCATACGTTCGTTGAGAATGAAATTTGTTCCATTTGTTTAAAATTTATAAGAACTTACGTTAGATCGCCGAATTGGCTACCTGGTTAGGTAGGCCGGGTTCTAAGGCGGGTACAAGTTTATGCTAATCACGCACGACTGTTTACCTACATTATCACGCTGAATCGCGCGGGCCTTTTTATAAAGCCGCTGTTAATAGAATGAACTCACGGACATGAGAACCCGGCCGGTTACGAAGTAAATTTTAAACGATACGATATTTTCATTATCATTCGAATCGATTCGAACTCGTCATAATAGGTAATGACGAATATAAAACAAGTCGATTTTAAACGAATGATAATTATATCTGACACGGTAAGGACTAAATGGAACAGGAATTGCGCATTGCACAAACTTCTTCAATATCTAAATACGGGAAAAACTAACATTTCGTGATCTATTTATATCTATATCTGTGATTGTAAGCCATTGTTTAACAGCAGCTGCGAATAAACACATGCACATAAAACATAAGGCACGTCGTACTCGGAAGTGAAATTTACGGCGCGTGTGACGTCCTCGACTGCCCGATACAATATTCAGGGAGACGTATGTAGAGATTTATGGCCCGAACCTAAAAGCTTCAGCACTTAGTTTTCCATAAAAACTGTCAATAACTTTCGTTTTTATTTGAATTGAGTAGCAAACGGGCTCGCAGGTCACCTGATGTTAAGTGGTCACTGCAGCCCATGAACACCCACCCACGTCCATTCTAAAATAGAATAGAAATCGTATCTGAGACCGTACTAATATTTGGGCATGCTGTTACATGAGTTGAGTCGTGTTTGCTACTAATTTCCAGCAAAAAATATTTAAAATATTACCTAAGGTACAAATATGTAGGTATTTAAATGCCATTTAAAATTAAATAAAATCCTACAAAAATAAATGTAACTTTTTGTAACTTTACTATAACTTTAATAAACGCCGTCTGTAATGAATTGACACACAGAATGCGAATTCAATATTGAGAAATAAAGTAGTCGTCACTGAAATCTCATGCATTTAAAAACACGAATTAAAATGTTGCGTTACTTAAAAATTTTAAGCTTTTCTTTTAACCGACTTTTCTAGGACTCATATTATTCACAAAGGCAAGCC
>DWIY01000120.1:0-17378 GCA_018248615.1 Erynnis brizo brizo
ATTTTAATAAAATTTTATTTCTATATTAATTAGTTTTAGATACCTAGTTTTAGTATTAATTGTTACGGCTTATTTTAGTTCTAAGATTCTATTTATGATATTTTTCATTTCATTTTAAAAAATTCTAATTAATTGTAACAATGCCAGGATATACCTACATATACTGCTTTACAAAGGCCAGGCTATTGTTCTTAGTTTTCTGAGTACTACAGCGCCCTCTATTGAAATTGCATATTTTAATTCGTTAAACGTATTAAAGACGCTTTTAATTTTGAATCAAAAGATATCTCTGACTGCGATCATTTTGCTACAGTTTAAAAAAGGAAGGAATAAATATAATAATTGTGGGCTCTCATTAATAATCACTGACCTGTATATATGTGTTAATAATACACAATAAAAATAAAATTATTTTAACTAGCTGACCCGGCAGACTTCGCTCTGTGAATTATTTTGTCTACTATCCAAACTTTTTTATGCATGTTATATACATAATAAAACCTTCCTCTTGAATCACTCTATCTATTAAAAAGAACTACATCAAAATCCGTACGGTAGTTTTAAAGATCTAAGCATATATTAGGGATAGACAGCGGGAAGCGACTTTATTTTATACTATGTAGTGATAGTGATGCATCTTCTAGATCTTTCTGCGTCGTGAATGTGGTGTCAAATGCCCATACAATTAGTTTAATATATTTAAAGACGTAAGTATTGGGTTCAGATTTTTTTGGTGAAAAATCGTCCTGTGTAATCCAAGAAAAGCTACGAATTATTTTTTTATACAGTTTCTTCGTTATTTTATACCGTGATCTAACTTTTTTTGCTACTGTATCTTTCACTTAATTGACGATTATTGCCATATTGTGTGATGAGTGTATGTTGAGTTATGTATTTTTACCGATTTCAAAAAAGGAGGCTATCAATTTAACACGTAATATTAACGAAACTGCACAATATTTCATTTTGGCACCAACCTCAAAAAATAGTAGGCCTAAAGTATGTAATAAATTTTATTTCATACTTTCTTGAAGACTGTTTAATTTTTTTAAATAATTTTTTTAGCCAATATTTTCAGAGACATAAAAAAACAATTGGAGCGTTTAGTGAAAATAAATTATTTTACATAATGGCTCTCGTTTAGTCACTACGAAACACCTGAGTATAAATATACATTAGTATTCTTATTACCCATTTGAGATGGCGTGCTCTTAAAAATAACTGCTTTTCCCAAAATTGATTCATTTATTCAGCTTCATCGAAGTTAGATCCATTTGGGTAATCGAACCACTCTGCCATACTCCACATTAAAATATGTAGTAATAAAATGAGATCCCTACTGTGTTGCACTAAATTGATATGCCTTTGCTTCGGCTAAGTTTTTTTTTAACGGCTTTTATATTATCGCTGCGTCGTAACCGATATTTGGTAAGGTTCATTAATAGTACTACTTGTAATGCAATGTTTTTAATTGATCCTGGAGAAGTTGATAAACGGACGAACTATTCAACGTTCTGGGATTTCGTCCATTCCTCTAAATGTTGAATTGTTTTAATCAATTTCCAGAATATAAGTATATTTTGGATTATCTATCTATCTATTTTGAATTATTATCTTGATATGGGTTGGATATTGTTTCGTTGTTATTTAAAAAATAATTGTGATTCTTTTATAATTTCTCCGGTTCAATCCACATCGCTATTTGTATCTATATGGACTAGTAGTCCATATGCGTTTATAAGCATAAAACATTTTATCTGGAAGAATAACAACTCAGTTTACCGAATACAGACTACCTACAGAGGCAGACGTACTCCATTAATGTGTGCCGTGGCGTTAGACGGGGATATTACTTGCCCAAAAGTGTTTACGCTGCATCGTAAAATTCATATCATAATATACCAACTGAAAAGGTTTGGAGGATACGAAATATAGAATATGGAAATAAAATCTTGTTTTTGATTTGATGATTTTAAATTTTCATTTATTTCGTTAGTTTCCTTCATCAATAGTCATTTGCGTGGAGTCAGGTTCGTAGTGCATGTCTAGCGCGCGTGTCTTCACGATGTTTTTGTACACGAAGGCGGACTTGCGCGGCGTGCGCGTGCGCTCCGGACTCTCGTAGTCCACCTCGTACAGGCCGAAACGCTCCCTGCAATATTACATTGTTTCAACTGTATAAAATTTTTATTTTTTGAAAAAACGTGTTAAACAACGTAGTGATAACAAATAATATTGCAATGTCAATGTAATTTTACTCTGAAAATGATTAATTACTCCATTGCTCCTTGCATATTACAATATTGCGTGGACATAGGCTGTGAGCCCATTGATAAATTACGGTATTAGAACCGAAATTAAACTTTTGTTTAAGGCACTTTTTTACCATACTTACGTGTATCCCTGCATCCACTCAAAGTTATCCATTAGACTCCAGGCCGTATATGCTCTAATGTCAGAACCCTCATCAATAGCATCAAGCATGGCGTCAATGTAGTTATTGTAATACTGAATGCGGTCATTGTCTTGTAGGCCTGGGTAAGTTGCGAAACCATTTTCAGTTATAAATACGGGAGGATTGTTGTAATCTTCTCTAATTTGTGTCAATAAGTTGTAGAACCCCCACGGAACGAACTAAAATCATTAATTTGTTGAGTATTATTAAAAACTGCTTAAAGTAACACAAGTAGGCAATTGGGTAAAAACACAACCTTAGTAAATTCGGATTCGCCAATCTTCCATTCGCTTAAGAAATATGTCATTACGTCCATATCATCATTCATCGATGGTGATGCAAAAGAACCATAAACAGAGTCGTTTCTATAGGATAAGTATGTTACGTAATGGTTTAGGCCAAAAATATCGGAGGTGCCGCGTATATAATCAACTTCTTCAGGTGTCAGTTCTGGTAATCTTGATCGAGGGAATCCCTGCTCTGCGCTCTTCGCGGCTATCCTTTCTTTCATAACAGGAGGGAAGTCACCCGTTTCTGAATATATCGGATGTACATATTGACCCCACTGAAATTAAAGGTTACAGTCTTGTAACTATTATATACCATTTCATAATATCTGAACGACAGAATAATAATTTAAATTACCGAAAACTGACTAATAGTTTGAGCTGCTTCTACTTGAGTTTCATCTGCAGGCTCGTACCATTGAGCACTGAATGCTATGAAAATAACTCCACCATGTAAAGGTCTGAATTCCTTGTCATATATGTGATATGCCTTAGCGTGCGCTAAAAGTAAATTTTTCGAGCACATATATTCAGCAACACCTTGGATGTTAAGACGCGGTGCTTTGCTAACGTCACCATACCCTTGATAACAGATCTGATAGGGTTCGTTCATTGTAATCCAATATTTTACCCTATCACCGAAAAGCTCGAAGGCTGTTCGGGCAAAATCACCAAACCAGTCGACAATGTTAGGATTGGTCCAACCGCCCAGCTCTTGAAGCTTCTGCGGTAAGTCCCAGTGGTAGAGAGTAATCATTGGTTCAATGTTATATTTCAGCATTTCATTAATTAAATTGTTGTAATACTCTACACCCGCGGGATTAATTTTATCAGGAAAACTTGTGGGCATTAGCCGCGTCCAAGAAAGTGAAAAACGGTAGAAGTCAATTCCTACTTCTCTCATCATCTCCACATCTCTTTTATACAAGTGGTACGAATTATCAGCAATGTCACCATTGGAGCAGTCTTTGATGAGGCAAGGCTCCTTGTGAGTCATATAGTCCCAAATGTTTTCGGATTTGCCTGTAAAACATAAATACTTATTTCAACTTTGTTTAAGTTATAATTATTTTTCTTTCAGTTATAAATTATTCTTTACATATTTTTATTAACTTAATAGCTTTTGGATACATACCATCTTCGTCCCAGGCTCCTTCAACTTGATAAGATGCTGTCGCTGTACCAAAAAGAAATCCTTCCGGAAATTTTCTCACGTCATGTTTTCCAGATGACTTACATTCCGATGTAATTAAAACCACCGACACAAACCTATGGAAAATAAATTAACTTAATTAACTTCATTTTACTGTAGGTATCCAAAAAATATGCGATATTAAAATCTACAATTAAATTTCGAATCTTACAGAAGCACAGATATGCGCCACATTGCGAATATTGATTTGCTTTGCAAGTAAGCATAGGTACTGTCTTGTTTATATAATAATTGAGGTTGCTCTATCTCTTAAAATCTAAGATATCGGCCCCCTTATCATTTTAAGTATAAGTTGCAACAAGTACTGGTACCATTTTGACCATTACCGGCATCTGACTCCTCACCGGCATATTAGTTAGACTCGATGAAATAAAACTGGTTACTTTAAGCTTTAGTAAGTAATTTTAGGGCATACGTATTATACTCCAAATACATTGTTAGAAAAACATACAAATTTTATCTCTCACATAATTGTAATCTTTTGCTATTTCCGATAATGCTGATGTATATAGATATTATCTTTGTCACCTATCTCCGATTTGATTTTAGAAAACACAGCAATTAAAATATTGGTCGTTGAAATCGTCGAAATAATATAAATGGACAATGACAGTTAAATCTCTTTGATCATAGTAGTAACAATGACTTTAAAAAGTAAATTACCAGCGACATTAAAAATTCATCATTATTCTACTAACGGTAGAAAGATGGTAGAAAGTATGAAGGTCTATTTGTTTCAAAACAGTAATTTTGATGTTTTATTGCACAGCAATTGGAATTGGAATTCGCCGAGGACCGATACGTATTTGTACTCACTGACATTAAGCTATCATCGCTTTTATGGTATTAAGTGATGGCTCTACTTAATGGATGGATTTTTAATTAATATTGTAGTTAATAATTGATATAGTCTATAACGATAGTATGATGTTGTTGCAGGTAACAGGGTGCAGGTGAGGCATGCGCGCGCGGTGGGCGGCGCTGGCGCTGGCGCTGGCGTGGTGCGCGTGCGCCGCCGCCGCGCCCGTCGGACCGCCGCCGCCGCCGCCGCCGCCCTCGCCGCCCGCCTGCGACCCGCTGCTGCTCAAGAAACCGCCGCCCCTGCCACCGGTAATGGATATATAAACTAATACACTTGTATTTTTTCTTTACAGATTATTTATTTATTTAAAACTTTATTAATACCGAAAAATATGCGGTACAAAAGGTGGGCTTAATGCTACATAGCATTGTGTTCCAGCTAACCTCAGGGATTGTATGGAATAAATAAATAATTAAGAGGTAGACAAAAGAAATAAGTACCTAGAAAAAGTATATAAGTATATATTAGGATTAGTAGACAATTAAAAAAAATTACACAAAAATTCTTTATAAAAAAGTGTACATATTAATAGTACGTATATAAGTAGTATTAAGTAGTAATAGTAAAGTGTATTTAATGCGAGAAGCAAATAAAAGGAAATTAATATCAAACATTCGGTAAGTTTCAAGACTTTCGAGCAGCACGACGATTTTCCTTCCGCCTCCTTTGAATAAACTGTATTTGAGTTTTTTCAAGTTCTTAACGATGCAGCGCGCGCTAAATTCGATCCAAGCTTAGCTGCAAATAAAACTGTAAATTGCCGGTTAATGATACAAAGTTGTTTCAGTATCCAGAACTGTAATTTTATTGAATACCTCCCTACTGCGAATTGAGTGACTTCATAATCTTATTATATAGGTATATTAACTTTTTGTATTTAGGTAGGTACAATCCGTACGAGCAAGATTTCGTTGAATGCCACTTCTAACCTAAACCAAATATTAAAACATCTAAGTTGAATTACTTATTAGAATAAAATCGATACAAAATTTTATATTGTATATGTTATAATAATAATATGTATGTTAAAGAATATGCCGCAGAGATTCTGCTACTGGATGTTTCACAATCGTACATTTTTCCGTTCCTTGAGCGGGCGACTCACGGATGACTTTTGTATTTTCAAACAGAATATTCGCGAATATGAGGCGGCAACCGTGCAGACCGCACGCGCCCTGGCCGAGTTGGTGGAACAGGGCGTGGCGGACGAGGCGCGAGCCGCCGCGCTGGCCCGCGCTGCCGCCCGCGCGCCGCTCTACCCGTCGCCCGCCGCCGTCGCGCTCGGCGCCCCGCAGCTGCACCTCGGCGTCCTCTACGTGGCCGATCCACCCCACCTCATCGTCTTTCAGCAGAACAACTCCGCATCGCTCCAGCAGTTCTGGCGGACCCTAGCTTCGGCTTGGAACGCCACCGCGGTCATCTGGTCTAACGCGTGGTTCGCATGCGAGGGGAGCAGTCGAGGCAGCTGGTGGAGCGGGACCGCGGCAGCGCGGGGCGTCGGACCCGCGCGAGCCGCCGCCGCGCTCTTCCGACGCTTGCCGGCTCTAGCTTGCGAGGAAGCCATGTATGACTGGCTGTGAGGAGCACCGCTCTGCGACCTCAGCTCGACAGACTGTGAGGCTTTACCTGCCACTCAAAAATCGGGGCGGAAAATTGAGGTACATAATAATATATACATGAATACTTTTACAACATAGATAGAAGTACCTTTCTGAGATGTGAGGATGCGTTGTTTATTGTTGTTTTAAAGGGGAATAAATAATTAGTCAGTGTAAATAACCAAAGAATTAAAGCATTTTTGGTTTGTCGTAGTACCGGTGCAGGTGCCGGTCGGAGCACTGGCACGCTGCGGGCGGCGGCTGGGTGTCGGGCGCGCGGCTGGCGGCGGAGGGTGCGCTGGCGTGCACGCCGTGCGGCGCGGGCTCGGGCGAGGACGGCGGCAGCGGCGGCGGCGGCGCCGACTGCCTCGCCGAGACCTTCCGCATCGCGCTGCTCGCCGCCAACGTCTCTGGCGTGCTGCTCTGCCTTATCGTCGCCATCATCATATTTAAGAAGAGAAAATGTAAAGTACGTTGGTAGTGCAAGTTGCATGTAGAGTTCGATGCGTGTCGGAATAGGATAGTCAGTTTGAGCTTCAAATCAATTTTTCTTCTAGCCGTCACCGGTCTGAACATAATTTGAATCAATGCCGCGTTATAGAGACAAAATATAGATAAAGTAGCGTGAATGTAGGCACGCCTTGTGGAAAGAGAAAAGAAAAGAAGATAGACTGGTCTATGGGCCTTTTATCTCTTAATGAGACATGTTACAGTCATGTATACCATGTATAGTTTCTTATAACAATTGCTGTTAAGTTGCAGATCTTTAGTTTTATAAAACAAGCAAATACCAAGGTTTACATAAATATGCCTATATCATAAAGCAAATACCTACGGTTGTAAAAAAGGTTTTAGAAGACATTTTTCCTTGTGCATTACGTAGATATATCAACGATATTTTGGTTTAAGAAATGCATAATATGTACAATGATTATTGACATCAAAAAATAATTTATCTCTTCTGTTAAAATTTGCAGGCAGTAGCGATGGGTATGTGGACGGTACTGGAAGTAGTCTTATTCGGCGCCATGTTGATGTATGCTTCGGTAAGCTTTTGTTCTAAACGGACCGATTATATTAATATAAAGTGTACTTAATAAGTTCTCATCACAAAGTTTTAGTCTTTAAAGACAAAAACCGTACCGTTTTTGTTTTATTTTATTGACTTTCGGACATGCAAGCCACTTCTTGTTAAGAGAGCCCTCCAGCCCATGGATTTTTAAGACACCTCAAAAAGGATAGAAATCCTATCTGAGTACAAATGTGGTTCCGATTATTTATCTGAAAAAACACTTAAAAGACGCACTACAGGGCATTTCCGGTGGGCATTATATCCATAATACATATTATGATATAGCTAGGTACTTAAAAAATCTGTCTCAAGATCACGGTGACAGCGTGTCAACAGTTTTATGCTCCAACGTTGTTTTGGAAGCACTTTAAAAAGTCAGTTTCATTTCGATTGTTATCGTGATGCATTATCGGTATCATATTATGTATGTTTGTCTAATAGGCCATATAGGCTATATCACATGGCCTTTGACAAATCTTAAATTCCCTCATCTGATACCATAATCCTTATCGCTACGACACATTTGTTATTATTTTCCCTATACACCCCATCAGACCCCATGCACCGATAAGAACAGAAAATATTTATCTCTCTCTACGAGTAGGTTATCACCACTTCAAATCTTATTTCAACTATCATTACTTACTAAAGTTCTAGGCTATGACTTTTATGCAATATATTGCGTGGCTGGTACACGTAATCCGCGTAATGGCCAAAAGTAGCTTAGTATATAATTATAGAGCGAAAATTTTGGGTATCTACAATTAACAAACAGTCCACAACGCGAAAGGGGCAATACGCGTTTTTCTGGCTGCTGTACATTGGCTGAAAGTGTACAATATCCTACCAATGATCACCTGCGCTTACGATTCATAATGGTTACTATACTTGGCGATCTGTAGTAACAGAAATGTGTTTGGTTGTGGTGTAGGCGGCCTGTCAGTACATCCCGGTGGCGCGGTGGCGGTGCCTGGCGGGCGCGTGGCTGCGCGAGCTGGGCTTCGTGGCGTGCTACGGCTCCGTGGTGCTGCGCCTGTGGGTGCTGCTCGCCGAGTTCCGCACGAGGAAGGCGCACCGGTGGACTCCGAGAGACTCTGAGGTTCAATGTTTGCTAAATATCAGGGAGCTCAGAAGTCAGGGCCCCCCGCTAAGGAGACATCTACGGTAAAAGACGGCACAGCCGTTACTTCGTCAAGGAAAAGAATTAGAAATCTATATTTTCAGTGTTTGAATAATTACACTGTGACAACTTGTATAGTTATTGAAAAAGCAAAACCTACGTGAAATTTAGTGTATACTTACATATAAATTTTATTTCATTTAAATCCTTTTAATAAGCCCTTTAATTTTATATCCATATTATTATTGCATACCTATTATTATTTTTATTAACCCCCGACGCAAAAGAAGGGGTGTTATAAGCTTTAGGTGTCTGTCAGTCTGTCTGACCGTAGCTTGTGAAGGGACGAAGTTATTTCAATTTTTTTTGTATAAAGGTGAGTTACGAGTGAGTGTTTTTAAACATATTTGATGAAAATCGGTTGAGAGGTTATTATGTCGGGGTTTTTTAATTTTTAATTTAATGTTATTATTTTTTTAGTTGAAACAATGGCATCTATCAGCCTCCATGTTTATTTATTTAACTTTCCACATCGAAGAACACTTGGGCTATCAAGACGCATCTGACAATATCTTAATCGTATAAATCCGTCCAATGGTTAAGGAGATAATATGAGATAATAAAGAATATTCCATACAAGATAAGCGCGAAAAGCGTTACCTTTTCCTTGTTGTGGGGTAAAAATGAAGATATGTCAAATGTTCTTATAAGAGTATAAATAAATAACATTTTCAAACAATAGATGTCTTTCTACAAGTAACATTGCGTTCCAAAAATAGTATCTATTAATCATTTTCGTAGCGCTACGAATGTGCTACGAGGTAGCCCTACGAACTTAATTAGAGCTGTAGTCGTAGGTGTACTAATAATTAAAGCGGCGTTTATAATGGTTTACAAAATTGTGTAATAATAAACATAAATAATTAAGTAAGCTTGTGTGTGCATAAAAACAGAATCATTTTTGATTTCATAGTAGCTTTGAATGGGCTGTTTGATGTAACGTAATAAGGATTATTAAAAGGATAGGATAGATATAAATAAAAGATTAATATAGGTTTATAGTTTCCCGACTTTGGAATTCATATTTTCTTATACCCATAATGACGCACATTAACTTCTTCAAGGAATTGTAGATGAGATCTCTTAGAAATTCAAAGGTTTCCGATGGTCTGAGTTAGAGTGCATACGTTTTATAAGAGTTTGCAAATTAGTGATTTTTAAGTGTGTGAATTTATGACTCAATGCGTTTATAATTTTTCTTCATTGTCCATTGCAGGTATTGCGTGTGGTATGCTCAATGATGGTGGGCGCGGTGTGCTACGTAGCGGCGTTCACGGCGACGTCGGCGTGCGAGGCGGGCGGCGGGTGCGCGCGCGCCTCCTGGCATCACGTCACCGCCGGCTGTGAGCTGCTTCTGCTGTTCTTCGGCATACGCATCGCTTACCTCGCGAGGAACGCCAGCGTCACCTTCCAGGTGATGATTGGCATTAGATCCTGTCGGCGTGGTATAGATACTTATCTGCGTTCATAGCGACGTCAGCGTGTAAGACTATTGTATTACGTTGTCGAACATATGATCCAGTCTAAGATCAAGTCAATAGCTGAGTTAAACAGCAAGATTAATGGTAAATAGTGGTCTCAGCAGTCAGGTCAACATCCGAGTGTGTAGAGCTGTAGAGGAAACGGGTGAGTATATAGTTTCATTTGTAATAGACTTAGATGACGATCAAAACACCCGTGCTTTTCAGGAGCGCGGGTGGCTTGTGGCATCGCTGTGGACGGAGAGCGTGTGCGGCGTGGCGTGGCGCGTGTCGGCGCTGGCGGGCGTGGCGCCCGAGCGCTCGCCGATAGCGGCCACCGCGCGCGCGCACCTCTCCGCCGGCGCCGCGCTCGCCTGCGTCCTCGCGCCGCGACTCTGGCACGGGTACCGCGCGCGATCTCTAGCCCAAGAGGTGCGTCGAGATGATTTTTTTTAGTAGTAATTGAGGAGCAAACGCCCATGAACACGGTGCTTTACGACGGGTTAAGAGGCTGGCTTAAGGTACCTCCTCGGGTGAGCTACTATGGCTCTACCATTTAAAACGGGTGTCCATGAGCAGTAGAGACCTCTTAACATCTGGTCGCTCAATTCCAATTTTTTTAATACCTATAATTTTGTTCTTAGAATATAGTATGTATAAAATGATTGCCATCGTCTCCCATTATTCTATTGCAAGGTGTCCCGTCGCGGGCCGGCGGAGGGCTTCGGCGTGGAGGGCGGCGAGGAGGAGCCCACGTCGGAGGAGGTGCGCGCGGAGCTGAAGCGGCTGTACTTCCAGCTTGAGGTGATGCGCAACAAGACGCTGCGCCGCGATAACCCGCACATCAGCAAGCGACGCGGCGGCCGCAAACCGCCCCACCGCCGCTTCTCGCTACAGGTATATTATACGTCGCCGGAATTTATACTAGATTCAGTGCCGTGAGCATGGAATTAGAATCTATCGTCAAAGTATTTCGTATAGTTAACATCTACCATTATATAAGAAATCGCTCTAAAAGCGATGAGACCGCCTTTTTGTACTTTATTTTAATTTGTAATTGTTTATGTATCTGTGAATAATTCCCCATACTAATGACACGCGGTAACTATATGAATACTATGACGATAGTGTTCATGCTCGTGGTATAGACGGAGCAAGAGCCCGCTTGTAAAAACATATGTCTGACCATTGTCAGACATATGTTTTTATAAAACTTGAAACTGTATCATCGTCAACGAACCTACGTGGAATTTAGAATTTGCTTAGAGATAATATAAAAAGTTTGGGATGACTGTGATTTTGACAAAAATATTAAATGTTCTTGGAGTATAATGGTCCATTAAATATTAAATATCTCTTCTTTATTTACAAAAAACCGCCCTTTACAATATTCTGTTTTGAATGTATCTCTTTACAACCTTTTCTTATCCTATAGTTTTTCGATAAAAGGTACAGATAAATAGAATTGAAACTCTTCGGCTAACCGCAGGGGAGGCAAACCGCGCGGCTAGCCTTTTCCACTTCAATATGAAATTTTGTGGCGGTTAAGTGCATACAATCACAGGCGGTTTCATAATTAAACTGGAAAAGCGTCAAGCCGCGCGGTTTGCTGCCCCTGCGGTTAGCCGCTAGTGCGTAACGGGGCTTACTGTATCTTTTTGTGACCTGTAACCGTAGAAAATATTTACGAATTTAATGAATTTAATGAATTTATAAACGAATTTTAAGATCTTTCTTCTCCTTGACATTCATTGAATAGACCTCTGTATGCTATAAACTTTTACATAATTTATCTGGCTTGTTACATTGTTATGCGTACCAAGCAATCCGTAATGTGATACCCTATTGTATCGTGTGAATCATTCATTAATTCAATGTTTCATATTCCATCCCTCTCCAACATTAGAAAAAGGGCAGTCGTGAAAAGGTAAGGACTGTGAAGTACCTATATAGCATGCGCACTGACGTGGAGCACCCGCATGACCCCCGTGGAGTCCGCCCTAGCGGCGCTGCCCACCGCCCGCACAGACCCAATGTTGCCGACACCGCAACCTACTGTCTGCAATGTTTCAGATACCCGCTTTATTTGTATCTCGGGGAACTTGGCACAACAGTGTACGACATTCGACATTATTGTTTTTTTTTTCAATTTATTTTGGGGTAGCGGAAAGGAAACCTATTAATTATATACGAATCTGACACGTCGTATACGAAAATTACTCGTAAAAATTCGTTACGTAGCCACTTTTCTACTTACTATAATTTCTGCAATATGGTTAACATAATCCAATTATATTTTATTATTTGCTAATTGTTATGTAACCAAAACTTAAAGCTTTTGTTCGTCCAATACGCTTCGGTTTTGTGCATCATAAGTTTTTTCTTAAACTATTTATTTTTAATTAATCAATAAGGAGGGATGGCTTTTTAATAGGTGCGACATAATAATTATGTAAGTTTAAGATGAAATAAAATGCTTTGTTAAAAATATTTAAACTAAGTAAGTAGGGTATATATGTATATTTGGGCAAAAAAATTGGCCAGAGCTTAAATAATGAATTTGGATAAATAAATTTTTCATAAGTTTGGATTCATAAACTTGGATTAAAATATCACTTTTACTTAATATATATAGTATACTTAGGATTTAATTCGTACACGAAATTTGCCCTCTCATAAAATGTTTCAGAACCTTTTCGAATATGCAACTTTCTTATGATAAAAAAATATCCATGGTTAGATAGTTTGCCCTTTCAACTACAACTAGCAGTGTATTGTATTTACAACAGAAATGACTGTGCTATTGTATTAATTTAAAATTACATACTACGAACCATATAAAATTTTAATTATTCTCTGAGAGTCACATCACAAGTTGAGAATCACTGCTCCTATACGTACATTAGCTAATGAAACACGTCCACCAGGCTTTGCAAGCGCGTCGCGGCGGCAAGAACAAGGGCGGGAGCGCCAGCGCGGTGGAGGCAAGCGAGGCCGGCGACGCCTCGCGCACGCCCGAGGACTCTGTGTGCTCCGCCGAGGGACCCTCGCACTACACCGACGCAGACAACCAGACGTGAAATCATTACCTACCCACTGCCTTACTTACAATTCAACTAAATAGTAGGTACATTACGATTCGTGTGGCTTAAGTAGCCTATTTTTGCAGGAAGGTACGAAACGCGTGCTATGCGTAACTTCAGACCATTATAGCACGAGTGACATGAAACAGCCAAAATGACGGTGTAAAAATGTGCAACTTTAGGTACGCATGGAAAACAATAGCATAAGTGCGGGTTTACGGCACAATGTGCTAAGTATAAACCATATTGAGGCCTAAGGCAGCGCATGCACTTGGCGAATGTACACTGTAGGTACACACGCGCCAGGCGTATTTAAATGTCGGTTATTGAGAATTTTTGGACATTTGTCCAAAGCATTGCTAGTTTGCTAGCATCATCGGTCGTCCATAGGCAATCGACCATAGGCAAGACGCTAATTTTGTTTAGACTAGATTTGGTAACTCGAAGGAACTGATTCGAGGATCTAAATTTGAATAAAATTCTGGGCAAAATTCAGCAGATAGGTAAAGTACCGGTGAACCTGATTTAGGTTCTTTTATTTTTTCTTTATCTAAAGATTTTATTTCAAAAAGTATTGTTCTTCGAAAGAAGAAAATAAATCAAGCTGAAATATATAAAAAAAATTGTGCATCTAAATCACCAAAGGATCTGGTCACTAAAATTAGGACGACTAAAAAGTAACTGTTAGTAGATATCTAACATATCTGTTATTCCTTAATTATAATGGAATTTTCTCAGAGACAATATACCTATGTGTTTGCGTCTATTCTACGAGTCTATCATTAAATTGTTGTTGATGTCGTTGTTATTCCTCCTCGTATTTTCAAATATTTCTTCTTTCGATTTTTCCCAATATGTCCCATGTGAAATTGTTAAACTATTCTTGACTAGTATAAAGCTGTTATTAGGTTACTTATCTATATCTTAAATGTTTAAAATACTAGAGTATACTTCTAAACTATTTAAGTATCGTAACTATATTATGTAAGTACCTACCTTATAGTCAAAAGGCAGTATCCTAATGCATTAAATTAAACAAAAGGTCATAAATAAAGGTAAATATTATATTATTTACAATTCAATGCATTAACGTATTTTTTTAAATTTCTTCGATCCAATTTTATACGGGTTCCTTATTTATTTCCGTATAAAAACATTATTGTTTATATTATTCATAGTTCACAGACCTAAGGATTTTTTTAGTTATTTTATTACTGTAGATACTAGGCGTCGCGTTTTGTTTCGCGTTTCGTCCGCATGTTTATTTTTAAAATAAAATATGGTTCCCAATAAATAATTGACTTGTTAAATGTTATTTATTTTTATCTTATAGATAACGTTAAATTATTATTACTTCGCACTGTGTCAAGAAAAATAAATTAACAGATAAGTAATATAATTATTTTATAGATTTTTTTAAAGATACTTAAAATTGTAGTTTCTTAGAACTAGGTGCATTTATGTTCTTCTTGTATTTTTGATGTTTTTGGTAATATTAAATATATGTATTAGGTACCAAAAATATTGAGTAATAATTTAGATTCTAGAACATCTCACAAAAAATAGTACCTATGTAGGGTTACTTTGTGTACAGTGATCATATTATTTTAAATGATCCTTTGGAACTTCAAGCTTTTGTTTAAAAAGTATTTTGTAGAATTAAATAAAGATTGATTGTTAAACAGAATTGCTAACCTAAGGAAGGACTTTTCTGTCACCATGCTGTGGTAAAAGTTACCTTATTTGAATAAACAGTTAGTAACATAAGTAACAAATTTAATTACCTACCTTTTTTAACAGATACTGCCGGATTTGTATGTGTCTTATCTTTGTATTAATAGTATGGTAAGGCATATATAATATATATAATATTTGTAATAACTCTTTTAACTTTAAAGTCCACTGATCAAAATGTTCCACAAACTATGAAGGGCGCTTTAAAATATTATTACTGTATAAGCCAATATCATTTTTGTACAATTTACTCAAACATTGTAGGCGAATTTTGTAAACTATATTATCCTGTGCTATTTTTAATTTGCTTTTGCCTCAATTTTGTATAAATATTTTTATATTATAGGCGTTCAGAAGGTTTTATTTTATTATACAAGTTATATACCTACCTAATGACCATAATTTTAATGGAAAAAGTTTTATATTCTAATATTGAAGTCAATCAATACCCATGTCAAGTACATATCCTTCATTTGTACCTACTTACTAAAGTAAGAAGACAATAGTATTTTTTTAATAATTAAGTAGGTACTTAGTTTATTTGTTTTAAATGGAGCTCATTATAGGTCCTTTATTTTATATATTTTTTTATATTTTTTAAATAATATTAGTGAAATATAAAGGAAATAGTTAATAATAATATATAACAGGACTGTAATAAAATATAAATAAAAAGGATATTTGTAAATAGTAGAAAGTAAAAGTTTTGTATGTGAATGTGGAAAACCACATAATTTGTTCAAAATATTGTAGTGAAGTTGGGCTTCGTTCAATGTTTGCGGTGCATGAGACGTTGTGATGGCTAGATATTATTATATAATTATAAAGTAATATTTAAATAAATGAAAATGTTCATATCCTAATGCGTTTCATTTCTATTAATGCAGCAATTAGAATAACTTCTCTGGTGTGAAGGTCCCAAAGTTGGAGAGAATCGGATCGACGAACTGGCCTGGAAATAATTACTGCAAGCTACAAACACATCCCTGTGTGGATGCATTAAATAGACATGAAGAAAATTATAGGTGCCTCTTGGCAAGGGTGGCGATAAGGGCTCCCAAGGCAAGCAACCAAGCAACAATAGCTCTACTTATGATGACTATTCCTATTGCGCTGACATAACGTTAATTTGTTCGATGAATGATGATGAATAATGCCAACAGCACCCCTACATCATAATACCAACAGCCAGAGACTAAAGTTTCACCCTCACCATCTGGATCTGTCGCGGTGTTCCACGATACCTTTTTCGTGCAAACTTTGGAACCGTCTGTCAGCTAATGCATTTTCGCAGGACATATGACATGAAGTTTTTCAAAATAGGCATATAGAGCTTTCCTTCAAAGCCGCAGCAATGCACTGGCGACCGGATGTTTCTCGTGTCAGTAGGCAACGGTGATTACTTACCTAATTACCTATCTACCATCAGGTGACCCGTCTGCCTATTTTGTCTGCTCCTATAAAATAAAATTTAAATAGCTTTACGTGAATATTTATAAAAAACAATACCTACTAGGCGTTCGATACAAACAAATTTAGATGACTTGAAAATTAGTTGCCTAGCAACCATACCTAATGTAACAGATAAATAACGTTGATAAACGTTGATTTTATTTTTTGTTATGATTACGCATGATAATGACGCATCGAGTCGTATCGTGGCAACAAGGACTCATTCTAATCCTGAAGAAGTCGAAAATAAAATATACGAGTAGATTTAACTGTGATTTTCATGATTACGAAGAAAAGGAACGTGGACGACTAAAGCCTAAATCATGAGATCATAAAGGAAACATGTCAGGTAAAATACAGTAGTTAAAACTCATACCTACATAGAATTTATTGTTATAGTTATACACATGCCCAGTTACAACAATTCTATACCGTTAGGTATGGACGGCACTTCTATTGTTTGTATACCTAGCAACGTGTGTTTTTCAAAGCAATTAATAAAGATATCTTAGCAACCAAACTGTAATAGGGCTATCCGTACCCGACAGTAAGTTATTGAACCCACATTAGACGGAGTACCTATTGTATCATATGAAGTAACCTTCCTTACTTTAATTAACTATTTTACATTAATGAACTTAGCTATACTTAGGTAGGTACTGTTGAAAATGTACCTGGACTGTTAAAAAATGTCAGATATTTAGGTACCGAGTAGGTCTATACCTACTCGTCATCCTCTCGTTACTTAATAGATATTTACCTATTTTATCGTTCATTTAGTATTTTCCATCCTTAAGTACCGAAGTAAACTTAAAATAAAACATTACAGACATGTCATAAAAGTTCAGGGAAAAAAAATAAGTAAAAAAAATAGAATTTCAACAAATTTATTCCATCGCGTTTTCAATCTATACATATAATAAAATCGTAGAAAAGATTTTACTGTACATGGAAAATATTTTAATCTATACATATAATAAAA
>DWIY01000121.1:0-17376 GCA_018248615.1 Erynnis brizo brizo
TTGCTACTCACGAGCACTAAGATGTCCGCCTCAAATAAAGTATCCCCGGCCACCACACCTCCGCAGCCGCAACACAAGACACGAAGAACATGCTGCTTTACGACGGGTTAAGAAGCTGGCGGTAAGGAATCTTTATCACCTATAAAAAAGATATCAATAATGCTATTCTATGACTAAATATTTAATTAAAAAACTTAGTATATAAATGACAAAGAAAGTTTTGATGTAAAAAATGTTTAATGGCTGTAGCTAAAGAAAAAATATCCAAAAAATTATTGTTCAAAGTTACGCGAGCTGGCCCTAGGGTCATTTTCGTAATAAATAAATAAATGAAAGTCTGTCTGATAATCTGTTTTTTCTTTACCTACCGCTTTTATGTGTCATGTGTTTTAAAATTAATGCAAAGAAAATAGTTAGCTATTTCAGATGTTTGGAGCTCGTAAGCGGTTGCTGAAGATGGCTGAAGTTACGGCCTACACTACACGGTCAATATTCAAGACAGGACCTAGCCTAGGAGGCTAGGATTGGCTGGCGCAGAGGAAAAAAAGAAGACACTGAAAATAATAACTGTCATTATTGGTCATTATTGTAATAGACGTAACGTAATATAGAAAAGATTCATAAGTTGTAAAATTTCGTTTTATTCTTTTAGATTCCCAATGAAATACGTTCTACATAATTTTTTATGAGAATTATCATGACGGGAATAAAGGTCTTTCGATTTTCGGTCACGAACCCCTAATTCCAAAAATTAACCTGGACAAACAGACGGACCGACAAACTTTAGATATGTATGTATTCATGTAGGTATTTTCAATTTATTTACAAACAATTTTTTTTCACTCAAAAATAAAGTTTATGTTTTAAAATAGAAACAGAGCCATCTGTTTTTAGACGATAAAATTTTACAGCTTTATTCCACTCTGGCAACTTAAATATTTTTTAATTGTTATTTTATTCAAGTTTTAATCATGATGTATTTATACAAATTAATTCTAAAAGTATTTTATATTTTAAAATATTGTATGAGGCGTCGATTTATCAGAAATTATTTTATCAGAAAATATTAGAATTAATCCAAGCGTTGTAATTTAATAAAAGCTGTGTGACTGTGTGTGGCAACACTAGATTTACAGTCATTGACACGCCTAGGTTGTGTTCGGTGCAAATTCGTGTGAATTTCGTAATTTTTGAATCATTTTACAGCATTTCGTGTGTGATTTTTTGTTTTGTGCAGTGTATTCTACATAAGTGAGTTATATTTTCTGCTTGGAAGCGACGAAATCGGCTAATTACTCAGGTAAAAGTTCCTCTCAATAATGTCAATATGTTATCCTGTCAATTTAAAAATTCATTGCCTATTGAACTCGATCGAAGTGCCGCAGTATTTTTAATTCGGTCGCGTTCTTCATGCTGTAAGTAAACTTTTGTTTGTTTTCACAGCTTTTGCTATGAGAAACAAATTATTGGTTTTTTCATAATCTCGTAATCGGAGTGCATTTTTCACCTTTTTACTCGAAAAAGCAATTGAAATCTTAAGTTACGCCATGAACATTTATAACAGTCAGGTATTGTAATGTGACTCATACTTTCACACGCGTAGTACATACTTGCAAGACACTTCACTTTAAGTCAATAACTTGGTCATTTCCGTTCATTTATTATTATCATGAATTTGGAGACGATAGCCACTGTAGTCCATTGACGAAAACAGGCAAACTTTAATTAGTATTTTTTCTGATACAAATTTGATTGTTAAAACATTCTCATTCTCACCAATATCATAAAAAGAAAGTCGCTTCCCACTGTCTGTCCCTATGCTTAGATCTTTAAAAACTACCCAACGGATTTTGATGTAGTTTTTGTAATAGATAGAGTGATTCAAGAGGAAGGTTTATATGTATATAACATGCATAAAAAAGTTTGGATATTAGTCAAAATAATTGGCAGAGCGAAGTCTGTTAGTCTGTCGCAAAAACGGCTGTTCAGATTTGTATGAAATTAGCTGACCCGAATTTCATAGGGTAAAACTCGGTAAAACGCCCCAGTTGACAAAACGCCCCACTCACTTATTACGCACACAAAGTAAGCTATGCGCGCTACCACTGAGACGCGAGCAGCCACTAGTCGCCCGACAACATGGCTGCCGTGCACGCGTGATTTTCTCCGTCCGATTAGAAAATATTGATAAATTAAGTTTTTTTGCGTCGAAATAATTTGTGGTAAGTTGCAAATGTTTTTATAAATATTGATTGCTGTTATAGTTGTGTTGAATTGACCTATACTGCTGTAAATACACATAAATAGGCTATATTGTTTTGTTGCACTCAGCGTTATAACCTTGAAATTGCGACCTTAAGTGTGATGGGGCATATTAAAAATCAAATTTGACAAAATGCCCCACTACTCTTTTTATAAAATGCCCCAGTATCTAAACAACATACAAATGAACGATGTTTTTATTTTCATTGCAGACAATGTCTCGAAGATATGAAAGAAAGACTCTCCGAGCTTCTTGGAGTGCAGGAGATCTGGAAAAAGCAATGCAATGTGTTCGCAGCAAAGAAATGGGAGTAAATGAGGCTTCAAGAAACTTCAACATTCCGTCTCGAACTCTAAGAAGGTACCTTATAACGGGTAGATCAAAAGTTCCTCTAGGGCGCAACCCAGTATTTTCTAACAAATGCGAGAAAAAGTTAGTTGCTCATATAAAAAAACTAGAAAGTGTCGGCTTTGCCCCAGAAAGAAAAGATGTCAAAGAAATGGCTTTTCAATTGGCTGAGAAACTAAATATAAAAAATCCATTTTCAAAAACGAATGAGGTTGCTGGCAATGTTTGGTTTACTGGGTTTATGGCTCGCAATCCAGAATTAAGTCAAAGAAAATCCGAAGGATTATCTCTTTCTAGGGCGTATGGCGTCAATCGAGAAGATGTCAAAGAGTTTTTTGATTTGTTAGCCAAAATATATGAAGAACACGATTTTACAAACCACCCTGAAGATATTTTTAACATGGATGAGTCCGGAATTCAAATAAACAATAAACCTGGCAAAGTAATTGCGACAAAGGGAGCTCGTGATGTTTATACACTTACTAGCTGCGAAAAAGGTGAAAATGTCACAGTTATCGCCTGCTGCAATGCTGTAGGCAACTTCCTTCCTCCGACTTTAATATACAAGGGAGTCTACAACAAACCACAATTTTCCGAAGGTCTTCCGCCAGGTTCACAAGTTTTTATGAATAAAAAATCTTCATATATCAATTCAGATTTGTTCATGAAATGGTTCGAGGATGTATTCTTACGCCACAAGAGCTCAAGAAAGACATTGTTAATATTAGATGGTCACAGCTCGCACAGTAACAATATTCGCCTGCTTGAAGTTGCAAAAGAAAATGACGTCATACTTTTGTGTCTTCCAAGCCACACGACCCATGCCCTGCAACCGCTAGATAGAGCCTTTTTTAGGCCTTTGAAGGTGTATTTTACACAAGAAGCTAAATCATGGATGGTCAGATGTAAAGACAAGAAGTTGACTCGCTATGATGTGGCTCAATTGATCGGAAGAGCTTGGGGTAAAGCTGCCACTAGTTCCAATGGCGTTTCAGCTTTGAAATCATGTGGGATTTATCCCTTCGACCCTACCAATATTCCCGATCACTATTTTGCACTGTCCGATTCTGTAAGAGATCAAAACTTGACGAATGATGAAGAAAATCAAACTTCACGAGACTCACCGTCTTTACTTGAAGACAATTATGACACTGCACTAATCCATGATAACGATATTATGCTGTCTAGAGCACAAATGACACCTGCATGCTATAACAAAGAACCTTTACAACAAAATTACAGTGATGTCGGTAATGAAAAGGTTGACTCTTCACTGCACAATCAATCCGATTCTGCTACTAAAGAATTATCTGAATCTAGGTTGGTATGTGATGAAGAACAGCAAGAGGCAAGAGATTTAGGTTCTCAACTGGATACATGTAGCGCTTCAAATCACCAAAATGTCTCAAGTCACAATCAAAACACTATGTCCCAACAGAGCGACTTTTTTAATAACAATATCGTAGTGGCCACAGTGAGCGTTCACTCACCACCACACAAGCAATCCGGTACTGTGCGTAAGACAAGGTTCACAGGATTAAATCCTAGCATATTGAGAAACATTGACGACTTAAATGAGGTAGAAGAAATATTTGACAATGTATCTAAGCCAGGACCATCATCAGTGAAAGCGGTTATTATGTCTAAAACACCTCAGAAAGACGAATCGTCTGAAACTCAAGAAACACCTACCAAGCTTTTAAGTACGATCCATCCAGTTCCCGTAATACCAGTTATGTCATCAAAGAGAAAACAAAAAGCTGTTGTCCTTACGTCTACAGAAAATATTGAGAAAAGAAAAGCAATTATAAGAAAAAGAAAACCAAAAGTTCAACCTAAAGAAAAAGTCTTAACTAAAAAAGCAAAAGGAAAAAAGACTGGAGAGAAAAAAGCAACTAAGAATAAAGATCTCGATATGACAGATATTTCTGAAGACGAGAACACAGATCAAGCTAAAAATCTTAAACAAACCAAATCAAGAGCACAGAAGGGAAAGTCAGGGAAAGCAAAGGGTATTTGTGAATATTATAGGTCAAATGGGTCTGAAAATGAAACCTCTGAGAATGATCAAACTACAACATTAACACAGGCTAAAAGAGTCAAGAAAAGAATATTCGAATCCGCCAATATATCAGAAAATGATGACTCAAGCCATGATCAAGAAAATACAAGTAAGAAATCTAAAATTGAAAAGAATACAAAAAAGCCAAAGAAAGGTCAGATAAAAAAGAAAAAAGTAGTTTATTCGCCGTCTTCTGAGTCAGTAGAAGAAATTGATGATGAATTTGGTACGTCTGAAGAAGAAATCTCGGACTTGGATGAAAACAAGTGCGTTGAATGCACAGAAAATTTTTACAAAACTAAATCATCCGAGGATTGGATTAAATGTTCAGTTTGTTCAGGATGGTTGCATGAGTTTTGTACTATGTATGGATGTTTGTGTAATTATTGTGGCCGAAAAGCTAAGAGGGAAGCTATGAAGAAAACAAGCCACTAATTCTCTTCTTTTTTTACTATAATTTTCTTTTTGATATTTTTGTTACCTGATTTATTTGATTAGAAAACTGCAAAGTTTTTATTTTATGTTAAAGAAGTTGTTTATTTATCGTTAATAGTTTTGTTGATTTTATTAAGTTCAAATTTTTTTTAATTATCTACATAAGTACTTCAATTAATGTAAGCTTTAAAAGACTGATTGAAGAAATACCTAATGTATGAGCCCCAATATTTGTGTTTAGTCAAAAGACGTTGTTATTTTCATGTTTTGATTTAATTTACGCACACAAACAATCACTGGGGCATTTTTTATAAGCCGGGGCATTTTATAACACGAGTGAGGCATATTAGCAGATAGGTGCTTTACAAAACGCCCCACCTAAGGTTTATTTTTTTTTTAATTATTTAAGTAAGTAACGTTCCTATTAGATTTAGATGTTGTCATAACATTATAAAAATGCCAAATATTGATCCTAAATAAAGATCTCTAACATATCTTTCACCATTTTTGTTTTATTTGATTTTCAAATAAAGTAGGGCATATTACCCAGTTTTACCCTAGGGCGTTGATTCAGTGGCAAATAAAAGTGTTCGCCACAGGAGGCGTCGCGACAAAAATAATTTCATACATACAAACATTTTCCGATCCATTTGAGGTACGTTCAACCGCTTGATTGCTGACTATGCTATGCCATTGGAAAATAATTTTCTCCTTGATCTACCTAATGCTAACTCTACGATTTGGATAATAGAAGAAAATTATACTAAGAAAGAATATTAGAATATAGAATTATATAAAGAAGAAAGTTATTATTTTATATAACTAGAAATTATTATATAATTTCTGGTTATATAAAATAATAACTTTTAAATGTAAAAGACATTCCAACGCAATAGAAATCGTAAGTCCACTCAACTACTCGATTTAAATCGGCCATTATCTCAGCATCGATGTTTTGGTCCAAAGACCAAAGCTCAACTGAGCCGATCGTCCCCATATTTCTTGAGGGTCACAAGGGGACTAGAACCTAAATGACTTCCACACCCCTGTCTGAAGCACGCGAAATAGGGAGGGAACGATAGTGTCAAAAAAAGATAAAAATAATATAAATTGCGTCTTTGCAAATTCTCCCCCAAACTCTTATATTTTGTTATCTGTAAACTGTTATGACGTTGAGGACATAATTTATGAAGTACATAAAGCAAACATTCGTGAAAATATTCAAATCTCTTTTGAATCCGACAAGTGTAAGAACCGCAGTAGGTACCTACTTGTGCCGGATAGTTTGACGTTAATAGATGAATAAGTATAGTATTATATAGTTGAAGATTTGTACTCGGTTTTATGAATGACACAATACGTGTAGGTATTACAGTACACACAACAAGTCTTGTAGGTAAACGTTTTTGCGAAAGAGGTACATACAAGCATTACTCCACAATTCGCATAGGAAACGTTTCGAAGCATTTTTATTCATTGTATCGAAAGCATCGCGTTTGCATGTGTTATAAATAAGAATAAAAGCAAACAAAACTGCTTTATAGGAAGCAAATGGTTAGCTAATATAATTTAGCACTTCGTTAACTGGTCGTTAATCAAATGAAAGCAAATTTGCATGCAACCGTGCGATTTTAATCTATTGCCGTTTTTACTTTTAATGAAGGTATTTACAAGAGCAACAGTCGTTTTATGTGTGATAAAAGTAATTAGAGGCCCTTTTCGACGCACTCGCTTTAAAGATCGAATCGTGCTGACATTTTGAGATCAGACAAGGAGACAATCAGATTTGTTAACTACGTGTAAAACATGATCAGTGCTAACACTGAAATAATGAAAGTACTTATACGTTATAGATATCAGTTAAACATAAACACAGTGCTGTAAATGTCCTTTCAAAACTGCTAGCTGATCTAACACCTAATTACATGGTCAGTCAATTCTCAAATATGATTAAATCCTTACCATTAAAATTTTAAACAATATTTTATTAATTAAAAACACCTACACCTAGGTATAACATAACTTGTTATTAGTAGTACCTACGCAATTTCTGTAACGAAATTTTAAAGGAACCAGGAAACGAAAACAGTTATGAATTACTTAGGTATATTACATTTTCGTATTTAGATTGAATGCTTCTCACTACGAAGATTATAAAAAATTGGACGAAGACGACATTGAAGTACATTAAAATCACATTAGTACGAGAATCTTAGAGGGGTTCGTTCATTTATCTTGAGAGGCCGAAAAAAATTAAATTGTTGAAAATAAGAGGTCCTTTAACGTCTGTATCAAGGATCACATTTAGGTAGAATAAACTCAAAAAAATTAATAGCATGGAAGTCCTGATAGCGAAATAAAATTTGACAAGAGTAATTTACCGAAAGATGTGTTATCATTCTCCCTCCCTTATTAGTAAATTAATATATAACCTAATAAATAACCAAACTGTGTACTTAAAACCTATATTAAACATTAATAACATTGTTTTCAGGGTATGTCATCTTAAAACACTTTTAAGTGGAATATGAATGAGCAGTGTTCAAAATTTGAAAAATGCACTTCATTTCGTCGCCCCATTTATCTCTTTCAATATTTTTTGTGTACAATAAAACGACACATATGGGCCACGACGTAAGAAAACAACATTGTAATGTAATAAATTTGGTATTTTTTGTAATCTTCACTTACATTAGAGGGATGACAGAACATACATTTTTCGTGGCTAATACATTATCGCCTCGCTTGCCTATCCAGCCACAGACTGGTGGCGCAATTTGGCCCAGCAAGGCTTGGTTAATATTAGAATGCCTGATTTACGACGTGCTCCTGTAATTCAGTACTGACTATGAGATATAGTGCGTCTCTCACTAATTTACCAGTGACGGTCAGAAAGCAAGAAACAAGGAATTAAACCTATAGGAATTTAATTAGAAATTCAAAACAGCAGACTGGTGTTATTGACTTTATTTATAAATTTGTACTTCAATCTTTTATCCTGAGTTTAAACTATCTACTAAAAATTCAGATTTTTTTAGTTCAAAATATACTCCTAATGAAATAAGTTTTAGGTTTATAAGATTTGACCATGTAGGTCGAATTTGGTAACTTACAAGGGATTTGCAGGTAATGTATTCAGACATTTAACTTGTTTGAATGCAACCCCTTTAATAAACGAATGCAGGGTCGCGTCTCCATCATTAATCCTACAATCCTGGTAAAAAGAGACAGGCCTGAGTCTCTACGGTGGCCTGTCTGGGATTTGCAGGTTTTTTTCAGAATGCTTTCCTTTACTGTTACATCAGGTAACCTTTGAATTATTAGAAAAGACATGGATACTATTCTTGTAACCCGGATGTCCTAAATAAGAGAACGAATTCTTTCCACTTTAACGTATAATTTTACGTATAGAAATATCAAAAACATGACTTTAAGAGTAGCTAGGACATAGTCCAGCCACATACTAGTCGGGTGCAATTTGCCCCAGCAACGCACGGTTAATATTAGAAGTCCTGATTTACGAGCCGCCCCATAATGAAGTGCCTCGCACTACCAACGTGTGTGCATCGCACTAAGTCACTGCCGACGATTAGACTACCGAGGAAGCTTATTCAAAAATATACAAATAATCTGGTTTTGTAATGTAGGTAGCATAGGTAGCATATAGGTTTTATAGCATATAGGTTATATAGGCAGCATTATAGCCTTTTATTTAATTCCCAAAGTGTTTGCCAAATATCCGAAAAAAACTATGCGAATTGAAGAAGTGTTCGGGTTAGGTGAGAGCTTCAGAGCTCCAATGGTTTCGAATACCAAAGCGACAAAAATATCTACCCGCATACTTGTCTAATAGTAGGTACTTATCGAAAGTTTTTCTTTGAAATACTCGTAGTGCATCTATCGTTAATAATTCTTTATGAGTAATTATCTTTCAACAGTTTAAAAGTTTTTAAAAATAAGCACACCTTGGCAGTTCTGACAGGTATTCTGAATAACTCGAGTTCTCTTTATTGTGTTTTATGTAGGTATTAGGTAACAAGATATTTTTCAACTTTAAATAGGTACATGTTCTAAATCAAGCTCGTAGTTTAGATCAAAACATTGACTTTGTTAATTGAATATAACAGCTACCAAATATACTTATAGTAAGACTAGGGCTGCCTACATTGTAGCGATAAGTTAAGATGGAAACGCGTAGGTACGTTTATCTTAACGCAAAGAGTAAATGCGAGCGAAACGTATAAATCCAATTAGTTTAAGATCTCATTAAATCAATTTATTTCGCCGACAGTAATATATTGTGGAACATCTTTGTTTTCAGTGGCGACAATCCAAACTATTTGTTATTACTGTGATCCTGGAGTTAACTACAAGAACTGTACAACACGACGTAGCATTGTTTACCTAAAGATAAATTACGGTCCAATAAAAACTCCAAAAGTGCCAACACTGTGTTCGCGACAGTTCATGATTTAAATCATTGAGGTATTTGGATTATTTCAAGTCTCGAGAACTAAATGCAACCAGAGTTAACTTTAATTTCACTTAAGTATGTACATTAAAAATGTAATTTGGTGCTGCGATGCAACGACGGAAAAGGACTTATGATTTTTATAATAACTCATCTTTACTGTTTAAAATAATTATCAGGCTTTTTATTTTACTTGCAAATTAAAGTGGGTAATGGCCTCTCTGCATATTTGCTTTTTGAATTGAGTTATCAGTACAATATGCATTTAACTGATTCAAAGAGTCGATACCTATTAAAATATACAGTGTAGTAAAATACCAAATAAGCAATTGGAGTAGGTACTTAATAAACTAAGCATTTAATTTCTAATGATAGTGAAACCATAATCCGAGGAAATAATATAAAGAGGTCCCTTTATGGTGGTTTGCGGTGAAACTTTACCTATATCAACTTCTATTGTACCTAAACCGGTACCACAATGACCCAATTAACCCACTGCAAGTTGTGTTGTTTATTTTTTTGAAAACATTATGAAAAACAATTTTTCATAAATAAGTAGAATTATTAAGCTCTCAATCATAAAACTATGTATCGTTACCCTTACCTATCCTTGCAAATATATTATCGTTTTATATCTAAGTGAATGCCTCGAAAGACGTCTCAGTCTTTTATCGTAAAATAAAACCGATAAGTATTTATCATCTGCATATTCGGATAGTAACTGAAAAAGTATGATCAAGATTGCGGATAATACAGTGATCGATCTGAATTGAATAATTATACTCTGATTTTGAAAATGCGTTGCATAATAACAATAATATCCACTTTAGCGTACAAGGCAATTTTCGGTTGAAACGAAGGTAGTTTCGACCCAAAAGTGCCTCTACCTAATTACAAGCGAGTGGCATACATGTTAATCCTTCCAGAAATATATTTCTCGTTGTTGAGATCCGATACAAAGGCCGCTGGCCGTTGGAAGAGCAATAAATTAGAAGGAAAGCTGCGAGCCAGGATTTCCCTTGGGTTTATTCTCACTCAAGAGCTCTAGCTAATCCAGAAAGCCTTATTATACCACCCCTAATACAGCGTTCAAGACTACTTGAAAATTTTCTCGAGAAATAGACGGATTAAGCATACGATTCTTTTTGTTTTTTGAGCCTCAATGGAAAATTACAGTAATGTACTTTTATTTCATTATTAAATTTTGATACGAACAGACCTCGTTGAAATACCTAAACTGAGTAAAATTAGAACTAATAGGTAAGTTAAGAGTTGTCAATTAACGACAAATTATATTTCTTCTGTGAGTGAATTTCGTGATAGAGGGTAGCTACCTATAATAAACAGATGATCCTCTTGCGCGCAAGTCTAAGCACTCAAGCAATTAATCATGACTGCAATAACAAATATTAACAAAAATTAAAATTTGACGACGACATTATCTTTTTTCACTGTAAGCACTAAAGCGACTGCATTTTTCGTATAAATTTATTCATTAGTCTTCAGCAATAAATATTAATGGACGTTGACAGTGTTAGAAGCAGCAATATGTTATCGTTCGTAAGCTCCATCTACATACGTCGACATTTGTCCGTTATTACCAGTTCCTCGAAGTACCCGACTACCAATTTCTCCAATTTAAATTGTCTATGAGCACCGCTCGACTGAAGTCAGCCGGCGCATTCCGCAGTTATCGACGACGCAGGCGCAGCCGCTGCCCGCCTCGAGAATGGGATAGAAGTAGCGACAAAAATCACGCGCAACAAGGACACAAACAAACGCAACGGGCGTTCGTTTTTTAAATAATTGAGTCAGGAATGAAGATAGGCACCCGGCAATTCGAAGCATTTTATCGAGCTGGCAACCCTAGCGCGGACAGTGGCCATTTAATTTGTTTCCTTGTGAGTCATGTTCCAACGAAAATTCGAACAACTGCTGGGGGAATTATTTTAAGTGCTCACTTCTCTAATTTCTCTTATTGCCACTCTAACTCAAAAATAAGTATCGAGCTTGTAGGTGCTGTGTTCTTGCAATTTTTTTACAATATATCTATCTACCTGCATGATGTGTAGGTAGTTGAATTAAAACGCATAACATTGTTCCTAATTTGAACCGAATCTATAATTACGGCGAGCACTGATTGGTCGATCGCGTCGCTGGCGCAGACTCAGTTCCTTTATTTGCGACTCGTTTATTTTCTAGCTATCTAAGCACTAGTCTATCTTTAAAGGCCTGCGAGTGTGGCGACATCTTTTATCGCGAGTAGCGCTCGTGTTTTTGTTTTGTTTGTTTGTTTTCGAACTGCGAAGCCATATTGCGCCCGTAAATTATTACGGAGAGAGATTTGTTTCCATAGTTCTGCGGCTGCCATACATCACCGTTCGCCGGATGTTAGTTTATGTTGACGCCCGCTTTGTGTTTGCCGATTTTGTGCCTGTCAAACGGACGGACGCGACAATTCCAGCCTTTATATTTTATTGATATAGAACTCTGTTAGCACATATCTAACGCACGACATCAATTTTATTCTCGACTACAAAAAGCTCCACATAACGGAAATGTCGCTGTTAAAAATGTCACGAGACTATTATTCCACTAAAAATAACCAATTTTAACAGCCTTAGAAATAATTTCTTCATTTATAGTCGAAAATACCAATTGCTAAAAGCATTTACAATCTGAAAAGTTATAAACGCTCCGATTGTAAAAGTTACCTACCCCAAAATAGCAAATTCTACAGATTGAAACTTATTGATAACTCTTTTATTCTCAAAGACCCCGGCACCTTTTACCGTTCGGTAAAACCTTCACTAGATGATCCTAAATGGTTTCAGTTCAAGTAACTCTATAGAGCTGTTAATGTGACTGATGAAAATAAAATGAAAAATGTCTGACAGGTAACATATGTCTCGAGATAGCTTATTTACTGCACACTTTGTTGGTTCTTCCCGCTTCGTGATTAATTTATTAGGTTAATTTATAAATTAAGTGACCCAGGAAGACCATACAGGATTAGATTTATAACTTGCTCCAAGATCTCCATCTGGCACTTTAAGGATACGTATGTATTTAGGTAAAAATATACTATTCATACTTTTAAAAAACATTTGTTGTCACCGTATAAATTAACAGTCGCCTCTGTAAATGGCCCTTTAAACAAACAAAACCCATACTTCAATTTTATTGTAATAACATAATTAACTTGTAATGTAAAGGCGATGACGGTATTGACAGCTCTATATGCATTCCGTGGGACGGGACGACTGCGTAATGTTTTACGGTATGGGGCGAGACAATAATGGGTTGCTCATAACATTACTCGTCCTCTCGCCTTCTACCACGCGACGACACAGTCTGGAGAATTCGTGAACTCTGCGTACATTTACGTAGAATTAAAACATTTTTCTCGGCACACCGTGATCTCGTGGTACCGGCGTCTTAAGAGCACTCTTTTGTTAGTAACTTCGTGTTTATTTAGTTTTGAACAGTAAAATTTGAGTCTTTAGAATTAATTTGTGGCGTATTAAACGTTAATAACTCTGTCATTAACCTAATGTATCACGCGTTTATCTCTCCCACGTCTCTTAATAATTATAATATCATCTTAAATTACTACTTACGACAAGTGATAATTAAATGGATTGACACGTTAAGAGGAAAATAAAAAAACATCTTATCCTACCTATAGGAATAAAATTTTATAAATAATGTTTGTTGTCAATGAGTAACCTAATGTCAGGTGTTTATTGCAACTCATAGATAACCCATAATCTTAAAAAAATGAAAACTATTTATTTGAAGACTATTACTTGTCTGTTAAATATTCGAGCCACGGCTCATTTATTCAACTCTTACTTGTTAAAACCTACACAGTTTGAGATGACCACGATAAGAATAATGCCTATCATTCATTCAGAAGGGCGGTTCAAATAAAATTTACATAGAATGAGATGCGCTTGCGCTTAATTAGACAGCGCACTCGACACATAAATCATCGCGTACTTTGTGTCAGTCAACGAAACTACTGAAGACGGACATCTAACTTATTTGCCTTTTTATGCCATTTCTCTTATTTATTGCCTTCTCTACGTCTTTTGTGGCTGCTTCAAGGAGTGAAAATGGTTTATTATGCAAGCGCGAATGACGTAAGAACAGAACTGACAGTTACGTGGGTTTTAAATATTTCTGCACGCTGAAATTCATTTAAATTTATTTTGTTTTAATTATCTTGATTCTGATTTTCTGTAAAAATTTAGAAATGATTTGTGCAAGAAGAAAAGAGAATCAAATACCTATTGGAAAAATAACATGGCTAATCCCTCTCCTGGAAATGCTTTTCTGTCGGTATGATTTTAATTGGTTGTACTAGAATTTCATGGTGCTACTTATTGAAAAAAAAAGTAGTTAAGGTAGGTACCAACTATGAGAAATTAATGAAATAGTTGTATAATTCTACTAACATTTAATTTAATTATACAAATTCTCGAAAAAGGTGAAAACAAGATAACTGAGATACCGATCTTTATATGTGGAGCTTTTTACTTCGGCCGCGCTCATTGACCCCATTTCTAAACAAAACTATTCTAAACGAACACTCCGATGTCTAAAGTCGAGTGTTTCTTTGCCACTATACCGTAGTCGCAGACCGAATTAATTACGGCTGCTAAAATTGTTCACGCCACTCTGACTTTTACATATAAATAGCCAACTCGTATGTAATGTTGGCTATTAATGGCTCATAAAGTTCCTAGAGAGATTGTATCACCATTTTTGTTGCTGGCTTCACTAACCTTTAATTTCTACGCTGCTGTTTGAGGGAAACTATCGTGAAAAAAGCTTGTTGTCGATAAAAAAGTACCTAGTAAAATTTGTAACCGAGTTACTTATTCCAAATAATACATTTAAACATATGAGGCAATCGTTTTTCTGAAATATAAAATGCTACTACAGGTAATTAAAGACAGGAAACTTAATTTAAATAAAGTTGCTACCAAATGAAATCAATAATTTATTATTCTGAGTAGTATTTGGATGGTTACACTTAGTTACTCGCAGAGCCTGTCCAGTTATGTGACATAGTTTCTATTGAGTAATGATATACTTACCACTTTAACCACTGCTATTTTTGAAAGAATCCAGCGTAAAGTAAGTAGGTAATTATAAAACTTTTAAAAAGTTGTTTTGTTTGTTATTAAATAGTTTTTATTTATGTACAAAATGACAGTCTGCCATAAAAATAAATATTTTATTGTATGGTCACTGCAAACTCACATTTTTCCAGCTTCATGCATTGAAGCCTCAATTATTAATATTTGTTACATTTATAGGTATGCGACAAAAGAATATACAAATACGTACATTTGAAATTCCAACTGCAGCTTTATAAATATCTATAAGATCGTACCTAGTGGAAAGAAAGAACATTTCACTTCTTAATATTACGTGCTATGATAAAATAACGAACAAATCTCTATCTATCTACAGGTTTATCTCAACCTACTGATTGTAATTGATTTTCTTGGTCGTGTCGCCGGTAGATTGTTTTTTAATTTGTGCTCGGCAGCCTTTAACCTATCAATCAAGCGTGTACCGCACTCATTGCGAATGCATACGGTCACCTTTCAAGGTTCTTAGATTTTTAATAGCATTAAATAAGTAAATAAATCCGTTTCCGTCTTGAGTCTTAAACTACCTACTTACAAATATAATATTCCCGTTAGGAAAGTTGGTTTAGTGTTATGTAACGGAAAAGACGTCTTAAAATTTCTTCTAAAGTTTGTCTTTAAAAATTTACTTGTGTGTTTTAATTTTGAAATGAAATTTACTTTAAAGATAATAATTTAGAGTGTACTTAACGCTACAACATATCATTATTGTGTCTTATAAAAAAATTGTCATCCGATTCTACTTTACACATAAGTTGCTTTTGCTAGGAACAAGAAGGCCGCCTCTTAATCTTACGCATCAAATAAGTTAAATATAAGTTTAGTTCGTAGACAAACTCAGCAAATAAATATGTGTATCATGTTTTAATTGAACATATAAAAGCCATATAAAGCTGCAGCAAATCTGCTACGCTCACGACATGCGACACCGATATCCTTGCGAGATGTACGCCGTATGACAAACGCGTCCTGGCGCTTATCGCGATCATATCGAGTTTGCAGCATTACGTAATTATATTAAAGAACCTATGACGCATTATGTTCTGTAATTTTTTTTTCTGTTACGTATTTTTTTATTTTGAAGATTTTTTAAAATTTTGCACTTATGTCATTTTACTAAGCATATGCATGAATAGCGAGAAATAAAAATTCTCGTGTAAGTATGCCGTATGTATAACAATCGTGTATCGCAATCGCATCGAGTTTGCAGCATTACGTTACTAATTTAAGAACTTAATTTTATATTTTAATACAAACTTTTGTTGGAATTATAATTTTCACTTAAATGATAGTGAAATTTTTTAGTGAGCACATTACATACCAATTATGATAACAGCTTATTTTATTTTTATTTTTAAGCGTATTTTTGATATTATATCGAGTTTGCAGCAGTATTTTATTTATACGGGGCTTTATTTGTATGTATTTTTATAATAAAATATTATTATGTCCCTTTAATATAAAGATTAACGACGAAATACTTATATCCTTGTGAGATGAAAGCCGTATGACACACTCGTTCTAGTGCTTATCGCATTCCTATCGAGCCTTAGCCATTACGTAATAGTACCTATTCATAGCGAATTATTTTCTATATTTAAATAGACATAAATTACATCTATTTTTGCCAGTGTTTCAACTTTGTAATATGACAAAATTTTCTAAAAAAAAGTGTTTTACGCTGTATTTTAAATTGGATTTTATCAAATAAAACATTGTTAAAGATTCACAATTTTTAATTTATTACACACACTATTAATACTCACTTTAGTCTACCGCACGCAAAATAAAGCATAATTATTCAGAGTTTGTTTTAAATTTTCAATAAATAAACGGCATTAAAAACGAGAGTAGTATGACGAGCGCATCCTGGCACTTATCGCGATCGTATCGAATTATCGAACTCTTGTCGCATTACGTCATTACTCGTAAATGTTATTGCATTATCGTATGACTTATGCTATTAAAGTTCCTGTGTTTTTATGAATAGCATTTAAAGGTAATAAAAGTTAAATTGTTGCGGTATAGGTATCTACGTAGACATTGGATCCTTAGATTCAAAGAATTTATTTCGCATAAAAATATACAATGAAATACTTTGTGTGTTTAATTACTTAAAAAAATTACTTAAAAAATTAAATTGTAAACAATACGATAAACAATATAAGTGAAGTTAAACAATATAATATAGATAATATAGATACTCTTATTACAGTTTGTACTGCACTTACATTTATTTTATTTTATTATATTCCTGTTCTTGTATTCTTTAATGTCTTAGTGCGTAATTTTATGTAAGACAAATTTATATTTATTTCTTAAGTTATGAGTACCTACATAATTTTTTCTTTCCCAATTTTTAAACTAGAAAGTATCAATTTAGAAGAGATTTTTTATAAGAAAGCATGTTGAATATGTATATCCTTTGAAAGTCTTCTTTAACACATGTAGGTAGAGAGAAGTAGAGGTTGAGAATATCTGTGTCGCGAGCTTGAACATTAGAGTCAAAGTTTTCATACGGTAAACGTCAGTGACTAGTATGTCAATTATGTCAGTCTGTCTGACATCTTTCCGTACCAATGACACACGTTAACTATACCTACGTTACGAATACTTTGACAATAGTGTTCAC
>DWIY01000122.1:0-17348 GCA_018248615.1 Erynnis brizo brizo
TAGGCTTGTGTCACCCACGTGACCACTGTCATCTCGGAATGCTATACCTGGCGAAGTATATTATTGTATCATGAAAGAATGTAGGCCTTAGTCCACTACGTTGGCCTAATTTAGACTTCGGATGCTTTTGAGAATTATGTGTATTTTTTTAGTTTAAATAAATTTTTATAATGATTATCTTTAAAAGTGCATTGACAATTCGTTGTAAAGCATTTAATTTTTTTTCAATTAGGTAGATAGTTAGATACCTATTTAAAGGTACCTAGTTAATATGGAAGTTTTTTCCTTTGTGTCTTTTAAATTTTAAAAGGCAATCTTTTTAACGTTTTCAACTCGCAAAAACCTAGATGCATCAGCGTGCAAGGGCAAAAGTATATTGGGTTATTGTTTCGGACACACTATCATTGATAGATTATTTTTAACATGATAAACAATAAGATTAAAAATCGCAAGATCATTTCCACGAATTATCCGTAAAAAATATAACAATACATATCTACCTACATAATCTTTTTACTTTTTGTTGCAGGTAAATTATGTTTTTATTAGCTGACGTGATGCTGCATGTTTGGGTTTGTAAAAAATTCCTCTTTTTTCATTTAAAATTGCTTGGAGAAAAAAAAATAGCAGTATATTTACTTATATTTTGCATTTAAATTTATACTTATTTTTTATCATTCATTCAAAATGATGTCCCATTTGCAGTAGGTATCGACGTTATCTATAAAGATTCTCAACTCAAGCAACGGCCGAATGGGCTACTGTTCCAAAATCAAGCCGTATTAATTAGAATCCATATTAAATTACGGATGGCGCCTTTCGGGCACACATTACAAAGCCATTTTGTCTCTGGTCAAGTGTTACCAGACGTCTGCCCGTCTATAGACAATAATATCTTTGTAGCAACGAGTGCCCGAACAAAGACCATTGTGGCCGAATCAATTAACCCATAATGTGGCCATTGTGAAATACGCGCTTAACATTGTCTTAATGTATCTCACTCGGCTATCGTAAAATAATTTTTATAGGTCTATTTATGGCCGAACCGAATTTATTGAGCAGATAAGTTTCAGTAGCATCTCGGTGTAGGATTACTTAGTCGCCTGCAGTTGCACGATTTATGGGCTTTGTTTTGGTCGTAAAAGGACTGGTTTGTGGTGGCCATTGAAAATTGGGCACCTGTAACTGTTCTTATAAACCGCCGTGAAACAGCATGTTCCCTATATTTTGTATTTCGATTGAGGATGCTTACTGTTTCGATAGCCAATGGATTGATCAAAACGCCCTGTAAAAAACCGATAACTAACCCATATTCGTGCAAATAAATGATTTCTGATTTTGATTTTGGTCATGAGCAGCAAAGAGATAGAAGTTTTGGAGTCGCAGAATAGACTCCAGAACCTCTATGCGATTTAAGGTTGACCACATGTCTCATGGGTTAACGTAACCGACCTACCTAATATCATGCGACCTGCATGCTCGTTTGTCATGAAAAACCGGGAATAATGAAGATCACTGAAATACAGAGGCTATTTTCGTGAATTACCTGATTCAATTAGGCGGAGAGAAAACAGCTGTCCCCGCGTCACCTGTTGATAACCGAATGACATCTCAAAGTTCCGCGGTGTCGTATTCCGCTAAAAACTCCGACCGATGAACATCAAAGCCCAAGAGTACATTGACACAACTTTTAGAAACCAAAATCACACTAAAACACAAAAGTAATGGACGCTCGAGATATGAGAAACTTTGAAGAGGCAGTCATTATTGTCGGGTAACCCAAAACCGACACATGTGACACATATCGTCCAGGATTGCGATGCCACATGTGAAATGGGAAAAAAAGACAAAAATCTGTTGTCACTACTCCCTAAGGTACGAACAATGCTCAGTTTATATCCTGCGATATTCGCCATATCAATTCTCAACTCTATCTCCAAACCATTAAAGTCTGAATCGACGTGCTTGACACAGGATGCATGGACGATTTCATTAGAACACAGCAGTTCGTTTGAGATTATTTTTTGTGCAACCTTCCGTAACCTTTAGCCTGTGACATGGATTGTAGATTAGGCATATTGTTGACCTTTTTTGCTTCCATTTCAGATGCACGTGGTCCAATTTTTTGCGTTCGCTCTTATGGAACCTTTTGTTTTTATTGAGATTGTACAAGATTTGCATGTGTTCCAAACGGTTGCTGAAATAACAACGGATTGTGAGTTTGTGAGAATTATTAATGACAATTTATTTTCTACTTGCATTCTTAGCCTGCCTCTGTAGCGGGCCAGCTCGAGGGAGATAAAGAATTAGATTTATCGGACAACGTTTTCTTGTTGTAATGTCAGCGGAAGTTCTAATATTGGAATATCGCGTTCAGCCGTGGAGGCCGTTGACAAAATTAATGTTTTATTATGAAACAATGAACAGAATGGTGTTTCTGATAAATAATGCGTTGCGGCTCTAATGAGAGATGTTCCCGGTCATAATGGCGACATCGCTCTACCGCCGAGTTGTGAAGACGGGCATGTGTTTGTAATACTAATAAATGACATTACAGAAGACACTGGAACGCACAACTTCAAAAATCCAAAACATGGATTTGTAGGCTCATTAAATACTTACATACAAAATATACAGACGTGGAGTTACGGAGATTTTTATACCTAATATTGTTTAGTATCATGAGCGTTATTTATGTTCATAATTAAATCAAAATTTACCACCCCACAAATCAAACGAAAAAGCACATCCGCAAACAAAAACACACGGACGCGAAACGAGTAATGAATTGGATAAATTATTATTGTTTGATTTAATAAAACAATCAAAAGTAAAAGATAGGTATTTTATTACCGCATAAATTACGCCCGCTAACACGTAAAAGCCGTGTGGAAGTCTTGTTATATGGCCCACGGTTACGATATTCAAATTGAAATTAAGTCTCCCATTACCGTCTTTACTAATTGGGTGTGAAGCGACGCCTTGTGTTCTAGGAATCCTCATTTCCATACTATTAAAGGTGGAAATGTCTGCCATCACAGATTTATGGGCAAATCTCCGAGATGTGTTACGAATAAAAATAATAGAATTGTCGTGTCTAATAATATATCGGCCGTTTCCGTTCGGCTTTTAGTTTATTTTGGTTGTAGACGCGAATATTATAACGCTCATTCACGCGAGCGTTAAGCGCAAGATTTTAGTTTAATGCTCATATGTATTCAGGAGTTAATGGACAATAATATTGCGTTAATTTTAATTGATATTATTATAATTTAAGATTGCGTAAGAGGCATTATTTCGAATCTTTCATACATATATACATTCATTTATTACATACGAATACATTCATAGTAGTGTCGTAATTTATCAAAAATGTAATTTCTTGCTCCAACACGACCAGTTTTAGACTCAGCGTCAATTTTTCCTATCAAATTGTATCCAAAATCAACAACATCGAAGTTCTATTTCTAAAGTTCCCAACATGGCATCCTCAAGAGCATCTTAATCCGCACAAACGAGCTATCCCATGAAACAAAACCAAATCCGATGACTAATGTCTCGTCATCTCCCATCCCGCTCCGATCGCATACAAAAGATGGAACAATAACAGGCGAGACCATGATAAATGCTACCGGTGCGGACTCAAAAGAAAAAGAGATCAGATGTAGGCGATAATTCATAAAAAACAATAATAAAGGGGTAATTTCGTTCAGAATAACATTGTTCGCGGTTGATTTAGGGACGCTGTTAGCACCGCAGCAATATTTCTGAACATCAGCTTGTAGACAATGTAATTTGGTTTACACATTCTTGTTACTTTTCTGATGATTGATAGCTTAGATATTTGAAGAAATAATTCTGCGGTCTCAAAATGATTCATTAATTGTTTGAAAGTCTACTGTTAAATTTTGTTAAGTCCAGCCAAAAGATATAGGTTTTGGTCAGACTGACACCACTTTGGTTTTGGTCTATCCCTAACGTAAACGAAAACAAATGTCATGGATTAAAAGAAAAGAGATTATTACAGGGAGTCGTATCAAATTTTATAATTTTAACAATTTCTAACGGATATCGCAGCTCGTTTTCCACTTGTTATCAGAAAAAAAATGTGAAATTTGCTGAATTTAATTACTGCAATATAAAATGTTCCACGATATTTGCGTCAACTGTAGAATGTTCAAAGATTCTGAAACAATGACAGCTAATTTACTATTTTTGCGTGGCGTAAATCCAAATGTTCTTAAAAACTCTTTGTTCTTCGTAATAGAATATTCAAATGAATTGTGTTAAAACGAGTAAGTATGTCCCAGACGGTGCTTCTAGCGCTAATGAGAACAAATGGTTACATTATTCTACATATTTGCTTGCGTTTTATGTGTGAATGTACTAATCTGTTACCAATGAATATGAATTTGTTTTGTGAGTTTTACATTACCTACGAATCCAATAGCCAATTTATTCGTTGCTGTTTTACGTACATTATTCGCATTTATAATTTAATCATTCACTGTTGCTGGGTTTTATTAATATATTCACAACCTTTGAACAAATGGCAGTCATTAATACGTACGAATGTTATGTTAAAAATTGGTTAACCAATAACTGATTCTAAATTTAATTCGAAATTGCCAATGGGCGGACCGATGGATGTTTTCATTTCTACTTTGTAAAAACGTATCAGATTTTCTTCACGCAAACTCTGTTACGAGATTTCCGATTCTCTTTGATCTAATTTTCCAAGAGCAGATCATAACGCTATCAAAACTTTGCGAGTTCTTTAAAACTTCATATGTCAGATTAGAAGAAATTAACCAGTGGCCAGTAAAAACCTCATCCTTCTAAGAATACAGCACTTTCGCCAGCTGAAGTAGAGCGAACCACTTCTGTTTTATTGTTGGGGCCATATTTTACGACTGGATTGTGTACGGATTTAGACTATAATGAAGAGTTTCCACTGGTCGCAGTGTAGGTTATTATTTTAGTTATCTATGTTCTATATCTTAGACCGGTTATAGTGACATTTATAATTGACTGTATTATTTCTATTTCTATTAAATTTTTACGATTGTCAAAAGACCGAAATAATTTTGGATTAAATAAACATTTAAGAAGGTACACAATTTTTTGGAGGGGAATGCCGTAAGTCATTAAGCTCTTTATAACCTAGTTTTAGGTTAACAATAAGGAATAAATAAATAAAGAAATAAACATCTTCACAATGATCAAATAATTAATTTATTTTGCAAATCCCAAATCTATTATTCGGCTATTTTTTGGTAGGTAACATAAGGTAAGGTATGCACTAGAGTTTTAAAAGTTTTAGGTAGTAATGATATGCGTTTAAAAGTACCGTATTACCGTTCGTTATTGTGCACCATAAAAACAGAAATAGATACTTATTTAAAATATAAAAGAAACATTGTTAATAAAGAAGGTGGCTTTATCGCTAAAATGAAATCGCTAAAGAAATCTGTCAGATAAACTTAAGGTTGTTTAGAGTACCTACCTACTACAAAATTAATAAGCAAAATGGATAGGGGTATTCTTTATTGTAACGTTAAAGGTCTGATGACCTTGAAGATAATATTGATAATATTACGATAATGATATAATTGATCAAAGTATGGTCTACTAAAATTTTGTGTTACACTAAAATCATGATCCTTTCAGTCTTTGCATAAGCTCTCTTAAGTTTTAAGACGCCATTGCGCACTCCGTCCGTAGTGTTCAATCACACGACTGTTCCGCTATCTCAGAGATTATAATGAAACTTTTATGGCTTCAGCCCCGATATGACCAAACAGTTCTGCCTTTACTCTATACCATCCATGTTCCTGCAGATACACGTCATAAACTTGGAAACCCAATGGCATTAACGTCATCTATTGAAGCTGTAATTTAAAGGGTTTTTGAAAGCAAAACGGCATCTTCTGAATCGGTTGCTAATAATGATTTTGAATCTCTGCAAGATGAATTTAGCCGTCAGTAAAAATGTGACTTTGTGATAATCTGTGTTACTTCTGAATGTTTAATTAGAATTGACTTATGAATAAGGCCATCTAAGCTTGAGATATAACTTGAGATATAACTAAGCTTGAGATATAACTTCAAAATATTTTAAAACACGAATAGTTATTATCTTTATTGTTTCTTTTCAATTAAGCATTATTAAAGTTCAAATAAACGTTTACTGTACTTATTATCATATCGGAAAGTCTTTCATCTCCAACATTAGCATTTATATCGAAAAGAGTAGCTTCTATTCTAACAATCCATTATATTTAACACTAATTAATACTCTGTCATCTATTGAAGCTTCATCTTCACGTCGAGTTTATTAGGCATATATTTTAACAACAAACATACGAGTAGCGGCAAGCAATTTATTTGACATCCAATATAATTTTATTGTTATGAAACTATCGCAACAAAGGTAACCAACTAAATATAATGACGGAGTGGAATCCGTAAGCAAAAAAACCTTTACGATCGAGCTTACACAACAATGTGTATTGTGGAGCCGTTGCAATCATTAGTATTGATGACGCAAATATTACAAATTTCAAAACACACGTTGAAAAAACATTAAGAGCCAATCAAGGTGCAGGAGGTTACAATGGGATGTCTATTAAAGTACGAGGTGTATACAGAATGCGTAGCGTAATAAAGGGGGGAGCAGACAAAAGTGGTAAAGAACGTAATGATTCGGAAGAGAGTGGATGTACGTGAACGTGAATGTATGGAGCGAAGCATGAACATTACAAGCGAGGCTCAATCGCAGCCGCGCCTTTGTGTGGGACAATGCGAGCATAATGCTCGGTCAAGGACTTCATGCGAAGGACAAAAGGGTTGCGGGATGAGGTAAAATTCTCACAAAATTTCGGTACCGCGAGACGTCGAAAATTTTTCATGAATAAGTTATGAAATGTCCGAATTTTGAGCGTTGCTGGTTATTTTCATTGAAATTGAGACGAGAAAATTTAGTCTTAAAATTTGGTACGCATGAAGAATAACATTTTAAATAGTAATTGTGTTGTGATAGTAGGTACTTAAATTACACATAGTCAATAATTAGGAAATGATACAAGAACATGTTTCGAAAATTTGCGGAGAAAGAAGTGAAGAAGATACTCGCAGGTACATAACCTATCCTCAATGGTGGTAGGTATATAAACGGCGATGTATTATGCGAAATCCGTACTGTACAATCTGAGTCACACAGTCGTTTGGAGCATTGTGCGAGTTAGAAGCATCAGTGAGATCAACGTGAATAAAGGCATCGAGCCTGGACCGAAGGGGTAGTACAATGTCGGCGAGGTCCAAACAAAAACTGACAACACAATACCGAGTGGCCCAACAACAGTGGCCGCTCATAAATCAACCTCTGACAAAAGTAACAATGGTATTGAGGGTACCTTATAAGAGATCTTAGCATTGTGTTTATTCTTTGATGTTCACTAATAAAACCTTTGATTAATATCGTATGGATGGAACCAGTTGGTATGCAAATAATGGGTATAAAGGAGGAATTCCTCGGTAGTCGGATCACACGTGCTGGGGTGTGGACAAAGGCTCTAATGCTACATCTTCTTTACAATGCCTTTGTTGGTGGTGGACGGTATTCTTGTTAGATTTGTTATGTGTGCTCGAACGGTCACATTCTGCTCTAACGTCCGCTGATGGCCTTGGGCAGATCTTATTCGTTTCTGTTTGGTGTTGTTAAGCTGATATTATTACCAATAGTAAGTTCTGTTTACTAACTTGCAATTTTTTTATTTGAAATTGCTAGCTAGTATGAAGTTTATCAAAATTCAGTTAAGTATGAGGTTTTCGCTTCTTTTAATGGAAAATTTTTTTTGCTTTTTCATAGTTTTGTTATAAATGTTGTTTGTAATAATGGCTCATTATCACTTTTATCAATATAATTTATTGAAGTTCTAAAGATTTAATTGAAAAATGTACCGATAACCGTTAATGTGTCTCAATTCAAATAAATACGATATGGGTCAGACGTTTGTCCGATTTGACCCCAAGATTATCAACTTTTTGTGCTTGAACTGTTTTATTGTTTCCAATTCGAGTATTATCAATTGAATTGTGTCCGTTAATTTAGGTTATTCGAGATAATAACCTAGCTTCATAATATTTTGTCCGTTTATAATCTTATTACCACGCGCTAACATTTTCTTATCTGAATCTCTGTTGATTGCTGTCTTTTTATTAAGTTCTCATTAATCATGATGTTTTATTTTTATTCTTGCATATAATTGGCTATTTATAAGAAATGAATTGCATTGTCGATTTTTTATCAGATATTAGAGTTATGTTTTTTCTATTTACCTTACTTTAGTTTTTATGACGGTTCTTGTTTTTATTTAAAACATTTTATAAAATAACTTTAAATTTTTTACACTTTAAAACAGGTCTGTTGCTGTCATGCTATTTTAGTCTTAATATGTACTTAAATATTAATCATTCTCTTACCAACGGCTTCTTTTAAAATTTTTTGGGTTCCAGATCTTGGCTTAGACATAGTCGTCTCTTATTCCATCTTTAAATTTAAATGTTTCCGTTGTAAGACCCTTATTCTTCATATTAAGTGTGCAGTGATTGGAGTAATATAGATGGGCATGATCATCAATGTACTTCGTACTGTAAAAGTTGCCGGATAAAGAAAAATAGGAAGTTCAAGCTCTTGATACTTTGCGGTCTTTTCAAATCCCTTTTATAATTTTCAATTCTATAGGTGGTTACTTCCGTTACAACACGCTTTGTCCTTTTCTTACTGTTGTATATTATTATGTGATTGCCAGACAGTCAAGAGTTCTGTGCACACTTCATTGTTTCATCTTTATTAAAAAATATAGACGAAAACCCAGACATATTGCAAAACATCTCTCCCAAATTAATGTCGGGAGGTTATCAAACTTGTTATTTCCCTATTACTTTAAAAAGAGCATTCTGAGGTTATCACCGTTACCTTATCATCGGTATTTTGTGTTGCATTGTTTGCTGTATTGTTTAAAACAATAGCGCTTTATGTAACCGTTTATCAATTATTATGAATAAAATGTTCTATTTTTGTTTTTGTATTTCAACTATGAACAACGTGTGGAATCGCTATCTTGTTATGTTATTAAATAACATTTCTGGCTGAGGAAAACAGCGGTTGAAAAAAATATTTGCTTTCATCTACCTATATTATGTATTGTTTGTGGTGAAATGTGGTCTTCCATTGGTTGTAATGACATTCCATTAAATCCAAACAAATAAAGGTTGTTTGATCCAGAGTTGCTGCCTGGATATGATAAGTAAATCGGTTTACTAAATAAAATCCAGAAGCTGCTTCTAAAGATAAAAGGCAAAATTTCTGTAGTAATCACTTATCTGCTCTTACAGTTTTGCACATTAATTAATCAAAAGAAAAACAGTTCGCTGGATATGTTAATGTTGTTTTATTCCACAATAAAATCATATCTCTGAACATCTGCTGACTGATTTAAATAATAAAAATATCATCTAGTTTGATCACAAAGTCAATCTGAAAACATCCGTTTCCTTCAGCTGTGAAGATTGTGTTATTTAATAACATAAAAATCTGTGTTATTTAATTACACAAAAATCCGCACAAGATTATTACTGACCTGAATTAACTATTGATATGAAATTTATATTTAGTTTAATAACAAGAACTCGCAAACCATTTACACACTACGTAAACAAATCCTGCTTTGATTATAAAACTCACAGTTCGGTAATGCTACATGAGGAACTGCTTAGCTCAAAGTTCCTATCAGTAGCTGAAAAGGGAACTTTGAGGTTAGAAGTCACTGTCCATCCGGATGAAGGTTGTGAAGAACATGCTGTTACAGCACAAGTTATGAAGGTGGTTTCTCACTTATACGAACTCACATTTTACTTTAGAACCATTTTTCGTTATTAACCAACTTTATCTTCAGTCGTATTTAGTCCCATATGTGGTTGAAAGTTCACAAACAGAAGCATTATACACTATGACTAGAGTATCATAACAGACAAACGAATTTTCTAGAACTACAAGTATCTATTAACACCCACGCTTTGTGGTTACAATGTCCACAGCACATGTTACCAATAAACATTGTTGCTGGTTACTTTAATCTGTGACGACATATTGCCTGATCCTTATTTATAACGAGTTAAAGCTGGTTATTGCTTAAACATTCTAACGTTATGACCTGCAATAATATTGTCAGTTGTGAGTATTAGCAACTTTGTCATTTGCCTTTGTTTCCTCCACTTGACTTGCCAACAGTGTGAGCTATTCGTAGATATAGCCATCTGATTTGTCCATGGTAGACGACATGATAGGATATAAACATTTTATTTATAGAAGGATTCCTTTCTTTATAACTTATAAATTTATTTAACTATGATGATAAGACCTCTCATTCATCTTTTTACCACTGGCTGAAGACGTTAATTCCATCCACACGCTGGTAGAGGTCTTCCAAAGTCTGCATTTGGTGCAAAGTGGTGCTCATTTCAATAATTACCACGTAAACTATAGAATGGTCTCCCAATAATATCGCTGCTGGACCATTTACCTTCTAAAAGGGTTCTTCAAAGATTTCAAAGGACCCTTAAAAACTCTTCTCCAAAGTTAGCCCTGGCGCCTCTCCTGACGTTTCCAGTTGCAAGGGCGACGCTGAATACTCATCAGATCTTGGCTACCCATCTTGTGGAATGTATCCTTAACAACTGGGTTTAATTAATTTAATATATAAAGAAGGGCGTTCCAACTGTAAAAGATGCCTCATCCAAACCTTATTTGGTATCATATACGGTAGGTACATACTTAAGATGATGACATATGACTATTTTAAAAGTACAATTAGCACCATTTGTCAATCAAAAATAACTCAAGCTGCGAAGAAAAGCATGCACATTTTCCACTCAGTCTTATTTCCGGGAACGCTTATATTTTCAAAAAATTAAAACAATATTTATGTCAGTTCTAAAAAAGCCGCTAAAAGATTTGCGGGGCGATAAAAAAAGTAAAATGTCCTGTCAACAGTAAATCACTCGTTAATAAGACTTCATAACATAAATTATAATATACCTCCCTCAATTTGGCACTGCGTTTGCGCACGGTATGCGATGATTTGTTACATTTTTCAATGCATGCTAATTGTATTCTTTGATGTCTATTTTCAAAAATATTTTTGGACCTAAAACGAGAAACAATGGATTGATTTTATTTTGGGAATCTTAAAAGATGATCAAAAAGAAAACTGACAATAACATTTTAAATATTGAAACGTCTTAATATGAGGAAACACAATTCTCCCTACGATCGGATAGAAATAAAAGATTTTTTCACGTCGTTGCACACGATGAAATAGAATACTACACCGTATTTAATATAACCAGTAATCAAGAAGGCAATAAATTCATCTTTCATAGTGTCATCCTCATCATCATCAGAAAATATCACAATAAAGGCGCCCACACGAAGTTCTGTTTACGCAACGAAATGAATTTGACGCTAATATCCCGCGAAAAGAAACCTGTCACATTGCTATAATAAAGAGCCGGGGAACGGAAAAATTGATGGAAATATCATTATTAGAGGTCACAATAGACCCTCAAGCTTTGATGTGACAAGAGAAACTAATCAATGGATTGCAAAGAACGCAGTTCTTTTGATGTCGAAAGCGCCAAAGTTGTGTGATCCAACAAATATCATAATGCTCTTGCTATTAAATGTGTGGGCTCTGATGGATACATGAGAATTATGTATCGAAGTTGCTTTGCCCTTTATTGTCGATTTGTTGTTTTTGAAGCCCGGTAAAAGATCAGAAGAATTAATATTTTGACGTGAGAAAATATAGTACGTCGTAGCAATGAAAAAAAAAACAGGTAAAAGACCAATACCTATTAGATTTTAATGAATGAAATGAAGTCGTACCTCAAATTGATAGAAATCTTATCTATGTCTTATCGAAATGAATTATACAAACTTCAAGGGGTGAAGTACAAAATATAAAGCTTTACACCCACCTACAAAATATAAAGCGCGTTAATACTAATCGATCAATAAAACATACCTACAAAAACGGCAAGAATATTCAGCAAATGCTATAACATCCACACATAGAACTGAACGATATATCAAACTGAACAGGAACTAAGAATCGAGTGGCGTCACGTAATGACATTCAAACACACATCCCATTAATACACTAGGGAAACATGATCAAGAATAATACGCTCGCAATACGTCGCGCGAATCGATTCCAATTCGAATCCATCGGGTTGTATCGATGTTTCGAGACGCATTACCGCGGAGCCCTCTTGTTTGTCGAATCGATTATTCCGCTTCATCTCTCTTTTATTGGGTTCAAACAAGGCGGTAGTGAACCCTTGGAGGGACGCAGTGTTTCATTGTACCGCCTAATTAAGGGGAGTAAGCACAATATTGGTTTATTTGCGAGTAATATACAAAATATTATACAATAAACTTAATGTGAAATTAGTGAAATTAACGACAAAATATATCAGACAATATTAGAAATTTTTGATCATAAGCGACATTTTTGGAATCACTCTTACGTGCTTTCTTTTAATCTAAATACGTTGAATCTGAAGTGAAGTTGTAATAAATATTATTAATTAGTTACTGTATGCAGAACTTAATTTACTTTAAGAAACGCGCTTTTTGCTACATTTTTGAAACCGCCAATTACTTAAACACTTTAGACATGAAGATTTAACCTTTTGAAATTTCAGAAACGTATATCGTGAACACGCAAAGTGTTCAAGACAAGAGAAAGCAAAATGATGTCAAAATTACCGGTAAACAAAACACGACCTCTGACTCGTGCGTGGGAATGCACATTGTGGCAAACCTGATTGAGTTGTGGCTGAATTGGACCCAAAATACTCCTTAGCAGAACCTTATTGTTCTGAGCACAATAGCTCTGTAATGTGGAGGTGACAGATTATTTATGAGTTTGCAGAATTAGACGTCACGAATACATTATAACAGCTGAATAGTGCCTCGTGTGAATAGTTCAAGTAGCATTATTTGTAATTCACTTTTAGAGCTTAACGTACTTTGCAATAGTGCCTAGTTGAAATTTACAAAGCATCATTGAAATGTCAAGTCAGAACACCGATCTACCAACTGTCGTCGGCCTAGCGGCTAATTGATACAAATTTACCTTAACAAGTTTTGCGAAAGAGCGCGATCAAAGTCTTCGCTATCTAAATGAAGATAAAGTGACAAGTCATCCAGAAATTACAGAATACCATGCTCGTGAGAACACGGTAATTTAAACACAATAAATCCTATCTCCACAAACACATCAGCGGTATTGTACGACCTCAAACAAGCGTTACACAAGCCAATTACCGCAGTTAACACCGCAATACTGAGCACCACAAAAACATTAAGAGATTAAGCCGAAAATCTTAGACTAAAACGAGATGTTAAACGAAATGTTTTAGCGCATTACGCGGCTTGACAAATAACCGCAAATTGTGATTGTGACTCCTTGAAAGGGTTAATAATGGCTTGATGGCGTGGGATTGTGCGGAGACTGGATGTAATTCAGTTAGAAAGCTCGACTCTTGCACGTAGATTGAGGTATTGTGAGCGAGATTGGTAAACAAGCACTTCGAATTCGGTGCGAAGGATTAATAGTTTTAGACTCGATCGATGTCGCGTGTATCCCGAATCGACAAATGAACTGCTTAATGAGGGTTTATTTGATTGTTTTTGTTACCTTTAGACATGGTTTCGTTTAATATATCAACAATTTTAATATACTGTTGATGTTAGTATTATTACTCAGTTTTATTACCAATATTTTTTCTCAACAGTTTTTCGTTTTATTTTTACCCTTCGTTTTTGTTCCTAAAAAAACAGTTTCTCAAGGGTCAGCCAAAGGATTAACGTTAAAGATTTCCACATCTCCTTTTATGTCCCAAATGATATTTTATAGGACAAACATGGGGCAGACCGCGGCCCCTGCAAAAATAATATGTGTCTGACATCTAAATTATTCACAAAGGTGTAGTGGCTTTGCCGAGGCGACCTTATGAATTATATATACATCATTCGATATTATTCGATGTGAGTTTCGGCGTTTTCCTATGGAAATTGACGTGTCCACACAATTTCGAGCTAAACATGAATTATTTTACATCGCCCTCATCCCGGCTTGGTAAATGTATTTATTTTAGGATATTTGCTTTGTTTTCATTTGAATTAATCTTGTGATACATACTATTTTGACGTGTATTTGTTTAAGCTTTATTAACAGACATGATTGGTATAAAGACCTCCATTTGAACTAGGTTTAAAAATATGAAATCAAGAAAAAGCTTTTTTTAGAAATTATTACGTATCATATTATCCTCGAATTTGATTTAAATGTTGATGTTGTTGCTAGAATAGTATATTTATGTCACGATGTCAACAACTCAGACGCGCCATCGGTTAATGTAACAATAAGTGACCGTGCGCCCTTGGGGTCGCCCCAACCACTTCGGTTCCATCTTAGAATGATATATCAAAGAACAACGAAGGTTTGGATGTGGTGATAAAGAAGATCACATCAAGTTTTAATATAGACATTGAAGTATTTGTATCAATTATGTAGGATGTGGTGATAAATATAAGAAAGACCACATCAAGTTTTAATATAGGCAGTGAAGTATTTGTATCAGATTTGTCTATTGATAAATTGACACATACACCCAAAATACCTGCAGTTAATTCATTGCAAAAATAAAATTAAAAAACTTACAACAACATTTAATTAATATAATAGGCAGGAAAATCTAGAAACATAAAAATTCATCGGAGAAAAATCGAGAAAAGGTTTTATACAGGCGCATGTCCATTTAACGTACATTTCTAACTTCGTGTATCGAGGGATCTCGTCCCGAAATGCCCCCGAGATTCGACAATAATTCTCGATAGCGCCATTCTACAGCTCTCAATGAATACTGAATTGAGGCTCTGTGCATCTCAGACAACCTATTTCAATTTAGATTATTGCTCAAACTACGATGAATGCAATCCTCAAGGCCCCAGACAAAGCTTCGTTTAATTGATTAACAAATCCCGATTTCCACGTTTAAATAACTTGTAAAACATTCTTAGTAAACAACTAGCTGATATCAAAGCTTCAAGATGAATAACCTAAAATCGCACTGTGTACTTTATTCATTGACCTTCCAAAATTAACAGAGATAACGCTACAAAGGGCCGATTTGAAAGGGGCACCTTTCAATGATTCGCCACTCTTTAATCTTCCATCGAAACAAAACTCGGGATCGTAACAGGATTGTCTGCCGTTCATTTACTTAGCAAATTATTCTTTGTCGAACGGAAGAGAAGGCTTTGAATCCATTAATTCTCTGATGGGGTCACAAAGAGGTGGTACGAATTAAAATAATGTATTCTACGACTTCAATGGGATCCCTCCGTCCGGTGCCGCTGTTATTACAAGAATAATGTATTTAAATCAAAGGCCGCTTTCAGATGAAGATGTCTCGTTTTGTAAGCCGAATAAGTGATCACGTACGTTAGCATTAGGATGTGTTTTATGTGCAAATTATAGGCTACCATTTTTAGGCGAGCTCGACTTTCAGCGTCTGTCGACGTGAACAATTTCGCTTCGTTAGAAAAGTTTTAATACGATTTCTCTATTGTGAATCCTCGTATTTCGTCCCTCACAAACGTGGCTATGTGACCCGACATGGCCGTTGCAGGTCCAATGATACATGTATTCTCTTTATTAATTGCAAATCCCGACAAACAACCGTATGCACAAACAGTAAATTAATCCTCACTATCAAAAGGGTTTGGAAACCCTCTGTTACCGGATAATTTAGACTATGATCACCCCATCGCTGAATATTTCGGAACAAACATTTCGATGTATTTATTCTGGTGTTTATTTTGAAGCGTAATATGTCGTGTTCCACTTTGATGTCGTGAAATCGCTTCTGTTCTTTGTCAGCGGCTCAAGGATTTATATCTATACAGTTCGTCATTTAATTCTGTGTTTTACTGTCTTCTATTTTGGTATTAGTTTCCTTTGTAATTTGATAGAGGGTTACCGCCTTACCGTCCTGATTGCGGCCGTATGGAATTATTGCATATGGTTGGTTGGAGTTTGTTTGGCAGTATGAATGGTTCATTATACGTAGGGATACTTTGAGCGGGGCGCAGATAATATTTGCGATGTACACCATTGTTTATGATTTGGACAATTGTTTGTATTGCTCTGTCAAAGGATGTGCACTTGTTTGTTTTATGCGTTGACAGGAGGAAGGGACGAAGGGGTATATAATAAACAATGACATATTTCGTTTGCCCGAGGATTTCTTTTAATGATGCTCGTATTATTAGCGATGAATAATTAAAATTGTAAGAACCGGTGATTTAATAACGAGATGAAATTTAAAGCGTAGTTACTTGTTAAACATTCTCAAAAGCGTTGTAATAGACTGAATGCTGAATATTATGAAGTAATTCTGTATTTTATTTTAATGAATGAGTAAATTATTACAGCGTTGAACAAAATAGGACAAACTGAATCGCGGGAGCGCTGTGTAAAGCTTTTCGAGTTTAAAAAAGGCATTTAGAAATTTATGAACAAAACTTTGGCTTTCAGTTATGAAGTTGCTTACATTGAGTTACCTTGACTTACATTACGTTATATAATATTACATTTCCTAGGGATTGAGGGAATTTGACGAGTGCTCGGAACAAAATTCCTCAATCGAAAGCATTCCTTTGCGGGCAACTGTGTGGAAATGAGAGGCATCTTGACTCGTATACAAGTACTTCCTAGTATTTTCATGCTCAACTATGAGCCAGCCATTTTATTTCCTCTGTTTCGTTTCAAAGAGTTTCGTGTAAGCTCGCCGTTTGTTCCATAATGGTTATAATATAATGTTTTAAATTGAAATTAAATTTATTTGTAAGTGGGATTTTAATTACGATTTCACTCATAAGTATGTCGCTCACGGTGCTCTTATCATTGAATTAAGAGCGTGCATTCAATCTACGACGAAATTTCAATTTTTTGGTGTTTTTGACCACCTTTTTACGCGTAAATTAACCAAATTAAATAAAATAATTCGTAAATATATAAAGATGAAGTCTTTTTTTAGTGCACTGCAACGTAAAATTAAAGTTTAAAGAAGTACATTTTTGTTACTTCGACGTTTTCGAAACCCCAAATTGCAAAAATGCCGGTTTAAGCTCACTTTGAGATGTTAAATAAAAATTAATTCGTGTTAATTTAATTTATTTAATATGTTTAGAACGCAGATTATATTGTCTT
>DWIY01000123.1:0-17272 GCA_018248615.1 Erynnis brizo brizo
TATAATTGCATAAGTTGATAAAAAATGCTATGCAATAGCTTTACCGCGGCAGTCCCCGAGTGACACACGTATTTTTTTTTTACTATTCCCGCTACAAGGCAAACTAAACTACTAAATGCATTTAAAAATTACAACCTCCTTTTTTATTTGTAAAGGACTAATAAACAAGCCTACACTTATCTGGATTACGAGGATCTTTATAATCTCACCCCGATTTTTCCTCTGTCGCTTAAATTTAATGACCACTCAGAACCGTCAATTAAAAAGGGTGAGTTTTGATTACGTGGTAGAATTATTGTCATGAAAGTATATTATCAGGATCGTGAATATAACTCATATTGAAGAAGAGATGTACCTAAGCGTGATATTTATATTGGGACTGTACCTCAATTTGGAAGGTGTTGCTGGAGAAATAAATTTGAGCTACCTAGCCTTTATAAGTCCTTTGAAGTAGGTACAGTTAACTAGTAACCCCAGTGTTTCAGTACAGTTTGTGGATGTGTTTATTAAAAGTCTGCACGGTTTTCTACTTAAATATTTAAATTAAAAAATTGCTCTCAAGGTTCAGTGTTTGCAAAAGCCAGTAAACGATTGCAAAAACCTTCTTTTTTCGATTAAAACGTTGTTAGTTCGCGAGGTTGGACCGTATGCGCTGAATACCGATGCAGCATTTGCATTGCAGATCTAGCAGGAACAGCGCTATCTAGCTCCTCACCGCGCGACGTATAGGATTTAGCGCTAGCAGATTACAAACTAAATTACCATGAACAACTTTGTACATCTAGGTTTGCTCTAGAATTTTAGTACTGCAGCAATCTCTGTAAAGTGTATTGTATATTGTCTAAACACAGAACGGGTTGTAACTGCGTTAGAATTTAATTACTAGGGAAACGGCTTTAACAGCGGTTACCTTAAAGTTCTGTGTTGAACGAGTTTAGTTAAACACGCAAATTTAACCGGCCCAATAAAAAGTAGTTTACTACTACTACAAGGATAAGAAGAATAGTAACCGTATGATTTGTAAGCGTTGATCTAAGTATAATTATATCTTTATTCTAAAGTCTCGGCTGGCGATCTACACTCAATCCCTTTGTTAGTATTTTGTTAAAGTTTCGTTAGCACTTAGAAAGTTATTTTTGTACTAACAATATCAAAAGAAAACACTAGTTTCCTCCTATCACATTAAGCGGGTCAACCTTTCCTATGAGTATCCTTTATAAGTTATATCGTAAGTAACAGAAAATGTCTTTGTCTTCCTAAGCAAACCAAACAAAAACCCTTTTGTGGCTACTTAAAGGGAACTTTTCGAACACCTGCCTTCCCGTTCAGCGGCTTGCTAAGCTGATTTGAACCTTTGAACTACGCAAAAGTTGGTCTTTTTGGTGTGGAACGGTGGACCATCCTCGAATTGGTTCGAGGGACACGTAAGCTGATTACAGGGATGGGTAAAGGTGCTTTCGTTGTTACTCTATTTAGCAATCTTGGTAACGAGCTTTTAACAATACCTTTACTTGGAAACAGTTTGGTTACTTAAAATAATTAATGATTAACCAACAATTTAATGTCTTAAATAAATAAAAAACTCGACACAATAACCTGAGTTCCCTTTAGTCCCAAAAAAAAAAACTAAATTGAAATCGCTTCATCCGTTCGCGAGCTACGGTGCCAGAGACAGAGTGACAGACAGACACCTCAAACTTATAGTAACACCCATTCTTTTGCGTCGGGGGTTAAAAATGGCATCGAATATGTTCAGTGCACTTCATTCAAAGATCTCAAAAGGTATATAGATCATTCTCTCTGTCTGATAGTCTTAGCTATTGAATAGGCATATATATAGCACTTCTTTAGCTAAAAGTAGACAAATAACTGTACGTTAATAATGGTCCGCCATTTTTATTTAGTCCAGTTTCATGTCTGTTTGGACTAGGTATAATTTTGTATTATAAGACTACTTTTTTCTCACAAAGAAAAAATATTACGATTTTTACATCATCGTATCTTTCTTTAGAAAGCAATTTATTGCAGGACCCAGCAAAATGAATTTTATTGTACTCAAAAATCGTTTTTCGCGCGCACCCATACATAAATTAAAAAGCAGAAAACGGGAGGTCTGGGTCAGCGATATATTATTATCAAGGCGGGTTCAATGACCTTCGGGAAACAAGGGAATGAGTATCTTATTCCTGATAAACATTAGGGGGATTAATTACTTTAATCAGTCCGATTCAGCGTTTGTTGATGGAAAACAATACATTAATATTGTGAGTAAAAAATTGTACGCACTTTAATACAAATTGTTGATTATAAATGACAAATACCAAATCGAGTTTAACACTAGGTATCCTATTACTAGTACATAACTAAGCCTTTACTGTAGTGTTAGACAGAACAAAAGAATATAAATTATCTTTTATATTTTTTTAACATTTTACAAAGAGGGTTTTCTATACGCAATAGTACATAATTTTTTAATATTGTAATGTAGGTACTTTATCTCTCGAAAAGAAAGGTTATTACTCGTAGAATAATGCGAAATTGTCGACAAACTCGTACATAAATAACGATAATTCCCAAGACCTCAGTTATTATAAACTTCGCATCAAGCATTATTCTTCCACGAACAAGTGGAGCCAGAAAGGTATCCCTCAACTTCAAACTCCAATATAAGAGCAATTTGCAAATGGTCTCAACAAACGCACGAACGGAACTTTGCTCTAAGTTGGCGAATGGCGTTTTAATACCCTTAACGTGGGATTGATCGAGAATCTTCGAGAATATTCCTCGGATAGAATACAGTAAACTCTGAGTGTCAAAATTATTTAGTGGTAATAATTGTCTGTCACCCATTAATGACCCACAGGGTCCTCAGAGTCCGCAGGTCCACAAAAATACGAGATGCGAGATGGTGGCCTTTGAGAAAAATTTTTTTGTAACCTTACAGACATGCACACAGTTGTTATAAATTATACAGTCACTATATGACTGCAACCCATCAGTGACCCACTGCAAGGTTTGGTCTGAAAAATAATAAAGAAAATAGATTTTAGTTCATCTCTCCATTCCAAAGCAATTCCGTTTTGGGACTACTGACTTCCCAATACTTTTCATTTTGGTTGGTTCTTATTAAGGTGAAAGCCCAGTGACTAAGAATCCAGCCTCTTACTCAATACCTACCGGTTGCTCAATATCGGCGGGTTGACCGCCAATGTTTTTCTTTTCGTAAGTTTATAAAATAAAATATCACTTGTTGTAACTGTGAAGGAAACAAATGTGAGGCAAACTGCATGCTTGAGAGTTTTCTATAATGTTCTCAAAGGCTTGTGAAGTCCGCATTAGGCCAGCGTAGTGGACCAACCAAGGCCTGTTCATTGTGAGAGGCCAAGACATAATAATAATTGTGGTCGCATCAAACAAAACCACAAAACATATTTATTATTATTACGAGTATTAGCCTATGTAACTGATTGTTTACAAGAATATAAACTTAGTAGTATATCTACAGGGATTTCACCTTGCAAAGGATAATGAAGTTAGCGAGTTACTTCCAAATTTCATCGTCCTATCTCGAGTTCAACTAGCTTTATAAGATTTCGCTTTATATTTTGTTTTTTGAGGCGGAATTTTTCCGTCGCGAAATAATTTCATTTTTCCTAACTTTTTAACAAAATATTAAGTACTGGTAGCGACTGAAATTGCTAAATTTTGAAGCGTACTTTGTCTAAAATTAAAAAAAATGAGATTATCATAAAAACATATAAGAGATTTATTTATAGTATGAGATTATATTATTAGACACAGACTTAGATTATACACTAGCTAACAATTGAATGATCTGAGTGCAAAAGAACCACCGTATTGTTATTAGATATCACCAGATATTGTCTCGATATCTTAAGTTTGTACATCCTCTTATGGACATGTGCACCTCGATGAAGAGTGTGCATGAGCTTCATCCGATGTGCTTCTTAATAGCAAAATAGGAAATCATTATCTATGTTTAGCTATTTTGCTATTAAATAAATAGAACCAACCATTGTTCTCTAAATACTAGTAACTGAGGCTTCGTCGTACCTTTTGTTATTGAGGAAATCTTACAGTAGGAGATATTTCCAGTCGGCACATTTCAGGATTTCGTTACATACTCCTACATACATACTTACCGGTAAAATTCAATAAAATAGGGTTAATAAACAAAAAGAAAAAGTAGAAACCATAACTGCCACAGACCATTTCATTTTAAAAGCACGCCTTATGTCTCATTCCTTACTTGCCTTGATTTGCGTCTTGCTCCTACTGAGAAGGCAATAGGGAGTAATAATAGTAATTTTGGCTTATTGTGCGCTATCACACATGGAAATTCTACACGAATGTTAGTCTAACAGCTATAATTTTCACACCTTAATGCAAACGTTAAATTGAACGTAACTTCCTCTTGGTTCTTATTGTTAAGGAAATCTGACACAAGGGTGATCAAAGGTCGAAATCATTATAATTGAGGAAAACTCCAGCTGGGTACTTAGTGAGTTCTGTGAATACATATTTTTAAGGCACTAAAGTATATTATTATAACATGTGAACATTCTCGTATACTTCTGGTGCTTTTATTAAATTATGAAACCAGGAGAGTCAGAAACCAAACTAAGTCATAAAATAAAGCTCTAGTGCGACGTTGGCGACGCGAAATGCTAAAATAATTTTTATAGTCATTGAGTAGCAAAAGGGCACGCGGGCCACCTGATGTTAATTGGTCCCTGTAACCCATGAACCTTTGCATCTCATCTTAAATAAAGAAAAATAATATGTAAGTAGTAGAGCGGGTGCTTTGCTAATCACAAGGGCTAAGATGTTCGCCTCAAATAATGTATATCCCCGGCAACCATACCTTCTCAGCCGAAACACAAGACACGAAGAACTTGCTGCAGCTACTACGTATATGGCCCTACCGCGTAAGCGTCATATAATTGTATGGTTGGAATATTTCTTAACTGATCGATAAAGTTTTATAGAGGCACAACTCGGCAGAAGTAAACATCGCATCGTGCTGGTGCGGTGCCGGCCCGGCTTACATGGCATAGTGGTGATTCGCGGTATTGGGACAATAATGCAATGTAGAAAAATAATATAATAAATTATGGTGAAGCTTACTTTTATAACGGGAATATATCGATAGGTTTTACAGCTGACAGAGTTTTAATTAATGATACCATATTATTTAATATCTTCTTATATTGGCACTTGTACACTTGACATAAATTAGTATTAGTGAGTTATTCTCAAGTTAACTTTCAAACATTGTTTCATATTACTGAGGAAATCAACAAATAGGTATTTATGGGGGTGATTCACGAAACTTATTGACTTGCCTGTCTTACTTACTGGGCTTGCATAGGTACATTAAATTTTCAACATGATTTAAAATTCACGATTTACTTTGACGTATATCACTGCAGAGATGGGCCTGTGCAGAATGCCTATGAGAAAATTATGGGAAACTCTTATGGGTTTCCTTAAAGATGTTTTCCTTCATCTTTACAACAGCTTTTAATTTTTAATTTTGTAAAACGCACATAACTTTTCAATAAGAAAGTTTTGAATCCCACGCCCAATGCAAATGGGATTCAAACCTGGACCCCTTGAGGTTGGATTTTTGATTTTTTAAAGTTATCACCGCTTTCCGTAACTGGTGTTTCGTTCAATGAAAAAAAAACTATTCGAGATTTTTTTTATATTTTCTAATTTTCTTGAATAAAAATCTATCAAATTTTATAGGGGCACCACATCGTGTTGGAAGCGCGCCAGCGGCTTACACCACATAGTGGTGCTTGCTATTATTGAGGCATTCCACAAATATGAAGACGGCTTATACCACATGTTGAAGTTTAATTTGTTAGAGAAGCTTGAACCGATTTTTAAATAACGTAGCAAAATTTTAATAAATTTTAGTGTGATAAAAACAAATGAAATTTTATGTTAAATACGGTTTACACCCACGTGTATACGAGTAGCTACTAGAGTGGACTGGCAAGAAGACTAGTAAGACAAAACATCAGTTCCCCGAGCATGAACACTAGGTACCGTCAAAGTATTCATATAGTTAATGTGTGCCCTTAGTATGGGAAGATGTCAGAGTGATACTAATGACTCATATACCGTACGAATACTGTGACGATGTGTTCATGTTCGTGGCACAGATAATTTTTATTAAATTACTATCCATACCATTGAAAATATTGAAACTATATAATGGAGTAAAATAAGAGTAAAATAAGTCAACTTGAATTTTGACAACTTTTTAACAAGATCCTAATTAAAAATTTAAATCTTTAATATTTTACTTTAACAAAAACTACAATTATGCAAATATCTGAAAGTTAATGTATTGTTGATATAAAATTAGCATACTGTGGCAACTGCTGAACGGAAATTAAAACGCAATGTAAATCTCTGCAATAACGGTTAACGGCGTATGTTTATTGTCGGCCGTTACAGGCGTATTTATGTGACTGTAAACTTTATATTTACATATAAAATGAGAAAGAATTAATGAATAATAAGACCTCAATTGCGAGTAGGCTACTCGCGTCTCTCGTGTGTTAAGAACCGTGCGCTACGAGAGTCTTGTGATGTAAAGATACAATATTAGTATCGGCGACTTGCGTAGCTCTTTGTACGAAGGACCTAAAACTGATTACTGTGAATTCAAAGTAAATAAAAGCACATTAGGATCGACAATTTCCTAGCGGTCAATAAGCTGCACGAAAGCATTCAAGCAAGAACAAACCGAATCGAAAAGTCCACATTGTTGGACCGTTGTCTGATTTGTTTTCGGAAACAAAACTACGTAATGCTTTGTTTCTGGTTCTTGGTTTAAACGTTAAACTTTAATTTGATATAATAACATGCAGAGAAAGGACCTCGAAATCGCGACCACATCTTGGCAAAAAGGTACAAATCGCAATCAAACCAGGTAAATTGATGACCTGAAGAAGATAGCAGGAATCCGCTGGATTCAGAAGATTTTATAATCTATCAGAAGAATTCTTCACTGAGTGGAGTGACATCGATCAGGGGAGAGCTACAACCGTGGACTTTAAAATGCTGAATGGAATGATTACTTTAATCGACACACGACGTCAGGGCCATTTGTTTTCGTTGCTTGGAGCTTTAGTAATGTTATAAATATAGAGTAACTTACTCAACAGTAATAACTTGTATGTTTAATTTAAGATTAGTTATGTTGTATGTTTTTTTATGTTAGAAAAGCAAACAAAATTCTAAAATTCAATGAAAAGTGGACTTCTTGTGTTTATACATTTTTTCGCATCATTTAAGTGTCCTATTTTCAAATACAAGCAAGGCAATTACTATAATGCTGGGAGCTTTGTACAGTCTGTAGTTGGAGTTAATGAAAGCATTCAGATTTGTATATTTATTTCTGGCTGCCCGAATAGACTGGACACAGTGCATTCAAGCTAGAACAAACAAAATCTAGAGCGTTCACATACGAGCATGCGCGAGTACAGTCTGGTATTGGTTTTCGCGAGCAAATCCATTTAGGCCTTTGTTCTTGGCGATTGATTTATGGTGAAGACCTAATTTTCGATCGAAATATACCGATACAAAAGATGCGATATTTGTCTAGCAGATGCTATAGGTATAATAATGACGCTGCACCTGGGCTTCCATATTATTATATTGAATGAAATATTAATAAAATATGCGAATATATCGGTCTACGTTGAATAAATTTCCCTAAAGTGGACGAGATTGGACTGTGGTCGACTCTAGGATTGATAATTCTGGAGGTTACGGGCGTTCTACTAATAAATTGGCCACCCATCAAGACCTACATAAAAACGCACTATTTATTTAAATCAGAGATTCCCAATCTTTGAATGCCTGATCCTACCGAGTAAAAAATTCTGATGTCGTCTTTCATTATTCCCTTTATTACCTTAGTAACTTCCGCCCTCGAATACGTTCACGTGGACCTAATATTTTGACCCAGACAAAGATAAAAAGTATCAATATGAAAATGAAGCTGGCATAGCCTTGAGTAGATCGCAGGCGATCGAAAAAGAAAGCAGCGTCGGGCGCGGTTAGTACCTGGATGGGTAACTAATCGCTAGTAAGCCATTATGATAACAGCATTAGAGCAGCGTGGTGAGTATGATTCAGGCCTTCGTTGTGGGGAGAGACCCGTGCCAAATAGTGGGCAATTTAAGCAAGGCAATTTAGTTGCAGCCAATGATTATTATGTTAATCCAGATTATAATCGATCTGTGTAAAAAATCATCCAAATCCCTTTAGCCGATTTTGCGTGAAAGAGTGAGAAACTTCCATACTTACTTAATCCATCCATCCATCCACACAAATATAACATAGTAGTAAGTCAGTAGGATATACTAACAGTATAGTTTATTCTATTCGAAAAATACGATAGGAATTCTCAGTCAAAATCATATTGTTAGAATTGTCTTTCGATTATCTCTGTCTTGTTTGCGTTAGCGACTCCAGAAAGGGTTCGTAACTTTTGTGAAGGTCGCGATCCTTGAGTTGAGAGTCACTGATTTAAATAATTGAGTCCTACACGTTAACTTCAAAAGAAAAATTGCCATCCCACAAAATATAATACTTCATTCAGTTACGGTAGGTATTAAAAATGAAAGTCATTTATTACTTATATAGGACGTAATACATTACAGTGTTTTTCTCAGTGGGTAAGCCGGCAAATTTTTGTTTTCCACTTCTAGTATAATGAGTACCATTAATTATATTTTGTTTCTCTATTTTTTCATAAACATATAACCGTAAGTTTGTGCAAGAACTGGCAAGAACGGCATATTTTTTTAACAATCTAAAAACAAGTAGATATAGGGTAGGTACGATTTAGCAGGCAATTCTTTTCTGAAGTAAATTATGGATAGTTTTTGGAATGTTTTCTTTATTTCGATAATAATATAAAAGAGTGGATTTATATTATTAACATCGTACAAAAGCTTTTAAATTAACGGAAATTCATATTCAATGAATCTTAGAAACTCAGAAAAGACGCTTTATGTTATCTTCAAATTCACGCGAACAAAGGCACAGCTGATGTTTATTATTTTATTTTATTTATACACTAGAATTCCTAAGAAACAATAGAACACGTAAGAATATTAAGCCCCTTTTGAAATCGAGTGAGTCTAAATATTATTATTACAAAACTGCAAAGACTGCATTTTACATTGAGGCTTACACTAGAAACTAGAAAAATCCGAGTAGGTAATATAGGTAGACGGACAAAATAGGGACCCAATTCGATGACGGTCGCTACTTCAATGTTTGTAAGCAACTGAAGGCTCTTTCGAGTCCAGATAAGAATTACGAAGTATGGTCGCTACTTCTGACATAACAAGGGTTATCTCGTCTCAGTAAGATATAACATTAATCAGGGCACAACTCAGGCACTTACCAGAGCGCCCCGTCCTTATCGCGCCAATTCCAAGTTACCTTGCTTATGAAAGCAACTTGATTTACGGCCGCCTCAGTAATGTCTTTACTGAACTTCGCAACTTTTATTACGAGACTAATATAATTTGTCTTTGTAATTGTAACGCTACTCAGCGCGACTCGATAATAAGCTTGTATAAGATTTCCGTAAACGGATAAGACGGAACAGGATGAAATTTTGTATAGCTGGCACCATTTGGGCATAATTTAATATTGCAATTCTCAAGTCAGAAAACTTGAAAATTTAAATTGAAAATTGTTTTGTTATATAAGTCCGAGCGCCTGCGAAAACTGCATAAAGTTCCCAAACTTTGTTTGTTTATTAAGACTTGTTCAACGCTTGGGACTGAGCACTGCGAGTTAAATTTGCGCATGTAAGAATGTTCTCAAGAATTTTATTTCACACATAATACTTTGCATGAAAAAATTGAAAAGTAAATAAAATTCATATATTGAACGCATTACAATTTTTCTGTAGGTACTTGCAAACAATAAACTCCCACATCGAACGCCAAGTAGGATATGAGTCCTATTATAAACAATCTCCGGCAATATACTTATCTGATCAAACGCAAGATACGAAGAACATGAAATTAAGAATATTTGGAACGAATGTTCCACATATTCTTTAACTTCATGAACATCAAACACTTAGTAAATAGACACAATACGCCTCATTAGTGCTTACAGACCTTTCTCGTTTGTTAATCCTTTTGTACTTCAAATAGAACGCGAAAAGAGAGGAGCAACAAAAATTGTTTCGATCCTAGGAACCATGTTAGACGTCGTATTTAGCTGTTATCCCGAATGAGTTGGAGAAAAATAATTAAACTTGCTTACCTACGTTTAGACGTAAAACATTCGAAATGTTGGTAAGTAAGTAATTGAATGTAGGAAACTTCCACGTAATTACCCCAACACACGGCTTACTCGCAGTGGCATAATTAATGAACGAGTCTCATTACCTTTGGATAACATCCATACCTTTTTGTTCCTCGGTTTGTTTGAGATCCTGCTGCGAGTGCTTTGACTTTAAAGTATGCAAATCTGTCGAACCAATTGCGATCCAATCTTCTGAAAATCGGAAAAACAATTTGGAGCGGTACTTTAAAAGTGCTTCAGGAATCAATTGGGTCTGCGAGTGTGACAATCCTTTTAACACGAAACGGACATAAACGTGAGAAATAAATTTTGTGTCGGTAGGTTAAAGAGTAATAAGTAGTGGATCATTATTAGGTTACAAACAATAATATTTGAAGTTGGTGTTATTAACTTCAGCTGTTATTAGTTTCGGCTATGCATTGCCAAGCCAGCCAAAGGAGTTTACATATTATACAGATGCAGATAGCTAGATTAGATATAGTCTAAATGAGTGTTCACTACTGTTCACAGTTACTTTAATCATGTTCCTAGCTGAAGTTTTCCGAGCAGTGCTTGCACTAAAATTTAAGTATTGCACTGAGGCGCTTCTAAGATGCAATTGTAAAAGTTTGCCAATTTAGACTCTTATTGCAACACGTGTAACTTTAACGCTACACTTTAATAGACTTTCCTGTAAATGAAATAGAGACTGAAAAAGTGAGTTTCAAAAAATTAAGCACGTGTTTTTTGTATGGTAAATATATAATATATGTACTTAATAGATTAACAATAACTATTCACTTCGTCGTTTCTTCAGTAAAAGCATCGACTGTATGCCTACTTTAAGTAGGCCTACTTTAAAATTTATTATAATTTGAAACATGACCAGTTTTTACTTTTCATGCTTTACACTTTACAAGACCTTGAAATCAGTAAATTAGAAAAACAAGTGTTTTTGAAGAAAACTTTTAACTTTATTAAACCATACAATAATTGTTGTATTTTGAAAAAATAGAAATCGTCTAGTTTGAGTGTACAAAGGAGTCGCTATCAAATCCAATTGTTAAATTAACATCTCTATAAAATCTTTCTTTCCTTAAACTCGTTAAACTAACTCGAACAGAATGTGGTGGATAAAAAGGAGGGAATGAATTAAACTATAGGCAAAACGTCCAGGTTTTACCTTTAGTTTCATTTAATTTAAATCCGCTGATCATTGAAACCTCGGTGAGCGTGAAATTAAATATAGCACAAAAGAAAATCTTTGGATATACTCAGTTGCTCTATTGCTAAAGCGACGAAGATATGCGACCTTTTAATCTTTCGTTAAAAGAAAATCTTTTGTTAAAAAAAAATAACAAAGGATTTTTAAAGGTAAAAACTACCTAATTCTTTGGAAATCCTTGAAAATTAAAAAAATACTGTATGGCAATTTCATAATTATCAATATTAAAAAATAACAATTTCTAAAAGTTATTTGAATGATTTAGCTCGTTTTTTGTTCTTCTTTTTGTTTACAAAGAAGATTTTAATGGAATTAAAAGTGGAGTGAAGTGGTGAGCGTACCTTGAGTCATTTTAATAAAATTTTCTTTTGGTGATTTTAAAACTATAATAAAATACAAACCAATTCATCGACGGATGGTGGAACGTATCCTTTATACAGTGATTTCAGTAATTGTTAAAAAGCACTGTGATCGTGGGTCAGGCGAGATGAACACTCGTTTAATCTTTCGACCGAGGATAATGCAATAAAGAATCCACTTCTCAAAATGCGATTCTGTAAAAAGTTTGATGGAAGCTCGTATTAGCGAACTTTTTAGCTTTGGAGCGTGACGCCTCTTATTTACTAATGTCTATGTTTAACGGTTGGTTTTGGTGACGATATCTACTGTTTGCTTGTTCACCAGTTTTTATACAGAAAGGTTTATGAATAGTATAAAATAAGTATCTAATTATTTATGAGTTTACATGTTATTAAATAAATAATGTAAAAACTTGGTTAATCATTTGTTTGCAACACAAAAATGTGTTAAATTTATAAATACTACACGGTATATCATACTTTTGAGTTTGAATTTAACAAAGTATATTGTATATATTATATTAAAATATAAAGTTATAGTAAACAAAAGCGATACAACCATTTTGTCAAGCACAAAACCAACAGACAATGGCACGATTGACTAAGTATATGACGCTCAAAGTTCGTCTGGAAGGATTAAAAAGTTTAAAGCCCGGCAATTTGCGAGCTGACATGGTTTGGCTCTGACGCGCGATGCATTGTGTCAACAATTCGTGATGGGCTTAAATGCACTTTAAAACTGTGGAATTGATAAGCCTATTTTTTGATTTCCAAGAATTATACACAAGCTGATAAATCAGCTTCTAATTTAATTCCTTTACTTTTAATTGGATAAGGAATTAAACAAAACTTGTATTAAGTTATTTGTTTTGAAATAAAATATATTTGTCACATTGTATGGTTTGGAAATCTGGTAAGACTGAAATTTGAAATATAGGCGTTAGCAAAATCTTCGTTAGTAGGTAATTATGCATCTATGTGATAAACCGTTTTCCTTTTAAAGTCTATTGCTTCCAAGGACCAAATCTAATCTAAAAAATCCTATTTCTATGTATTCTTCGAAACAGAGCTAGAGCGAAAATTGGTCGTTAGTCGAATTAAAACCATATTTAGTTTATGAGCTCACAAGCAATGAAGTAAGCAAATAACGTTCTACTGATTCTGATAGCTGCTCCTCCACTATGATTGGCATTTCAATTTGCAGCGAGCACCAGATATTGTCGCGGAGAATGCGTCAATTAAATCGCGGAGCGTGGACGCATCGTTTATCTTCCGATTCTTCCATACGCGAGTGGTCGAGGGCGATGGCAGTTTTCTCTTTTTCTCTCTTTTAAATGCGCGAGAGGTCGCAACAGTAATTCTTCTAAAAATCTTCAAAGTATATCGCAATGTTTGCTCAGCTCAGATATAAAATAATATTATCGTTTCCCACTACATTTCCATACCTAAAAATGGTAAATATAAATTGATCTAAACAAATTGTTATAACTCTTTACCTATATTTGTGCAAATAAACGTTTTGTCTTCGTACATGTTCTGACAATCAAAAGGCCCTAATCCACCACGCTATCCTAATGGAAGTTGGTGGACTTCATATGCCTTTGAGAATATTCCGGAGAATTCTCAGGTTTCCCCAAGATTTATTCCTTCATAGTTAGAGCAGTGATATTTTCATAAAGCACACATAACTTTTTAGGAACCGCTGTACAGGATACAGGATGTACAGAATCTCCCAACTTAAATACTCCACTAACCCGTTTTAGGCTAGCGTAGTGAACTAAGGCCTAAATCCTTCTCATTGTGAAAGGAGACCCGACCCCACATTTGGTCACTAATGGGTTATAAACACATGAATTACCATTTTATATAACGACATGTATAGCATTAGAAGAGGTATTTTCGATTAGAAGCAAGAACCTACAAGAGATGTGTATTGTCGCGGAGAATGCGTCAATTAACCCGCAATTGAACCGAGTCGTTTGTCTTACACACACTGGCGAACGGCTGGAATTCTTTGCTATGTCTCAAGTATTTCAGTAGGGAGATCGATCTTTTATAGAGGTCATTAATCTTTTGTTTCTTAAGCAGTTGCAATCCTTTCTTTGCATTTCTTTTTGTGTCTTGCACATTTTTAAACTATCCTGCACAATTGCACATAGAAAAAGGAAGAACCTAAATAGAACGGCGATTTTAACATATTTTTTTCAGAATCAGTAGCTAGTTCAGCTAGCGGCATTCACGCTCCAAAATCATACTATCAATCACATTTTTATAATCGCGATTATAGTGATTGAGCAGAATGCTCCTGCCCCGTCTTCTATGGTTCTACACATACGGAGAGATTTTTTTTTATTACTCTTAATTCTGTCAGCGTCAACCTCAAGCAAAATGAGTAATAAGGTCAATTTAACATAAATCATTCGGATATCCATTATAACAGCCCAAACTCACTGCTTAATGTTTCTTCCGAAACAAATTAACCACTAGATCAGGTTTAATTTGCATAAATGACTTTAAAGATTCTTGACATCTTTATATATTGCTTGCTATGCACTTCAATAGTGGAGTTAGCGCTTTTTTTGCATTGGGCGTTTTTTAAACTTTTTTTATTTATTCTTCATCTCATGGGCGATTGAAATTTGAAAGCATTGGAACAAAGTGTAATTTTGAATTAAATACTCTAAAAAAGTAATAAAAGGGCACGCCAAAAATGCAATTACTTATCGCGCGCGTAAATTATTCAGCAGCTATCTACTCGTACCTGGAACTCGAAAGGTATTCATAAAAATATGTAATGACTTCTCACAGACTCAGCGAGTGGCTGCGGGCGCCCGCAAACTTATTACAAACATTTATTTCCCCGAAAAACGAGGCCACATAAATTACTTGAGTGTCTTCCGAAGCAAAAACATAATTAATGCTGCGTTGTTTGTAATCAGAACGCTAAGTGGAAGACAGGAGCACCAGATGCTTGCTCGTTGTTATTATGCCCTCTAACCCGGTAATAAATAAAAACATCTCGACATGAAGGGTTCCGCATTGCACATGCTTATGCCAACCAATTCATGCCAACCAAAGAAATCCACCTATCTCATCAAACATTAATTGTATATATATACCTACTATGTGTACCAATTACTAACATCGTTTGTGTCACAATTTACTTAACTTAAAAGGGGGTATTCAGAAAATGTAAATGAAAAAAGAGAAGATAAAAATAAAAATACAAAACAAAAACATAATCAACAAAAAAAGCATCCATAAATAAAAATAAATTACTCTTGTATTTTACACATTTATTGATGGACAAAGTTGGATCCACTTTAAATTTGGTCTGCTGCACTTTTATGTTATTAAAAAAACATTAGAACTAGGTAAAAGTTAGTTACAGAAAGTAAAAGTCTTACGTCATGTATTTGAGAATGGAACCCTAACACCATCTTCCCCTCATCCACTTCCGTATTTATTTCTGTCAAGGTGGTAATGTGTCGTTTGTCTTTTCCTACCATTTAGTCACACGTCCGTTTGGCGCGACGCCCCGCTTAAAAGGATTATCTAATCTTTTACTTTGCTCTACAATTTCTAACTTTAAAAACTCGTAAATAGCTCAAGTAGGCACTGGTGTAGAAACTATGCATTATTGTTTAAAATATAAATAAAGGTAGTTTTTCCTTCATCCTTTCCTCAAAATCTAATCTGTGATATTATGTTCTGTTTTGTTGATTTAAGTAATTTTGTATTTGTTTGCATTTTCTTAGTGTATGACAAATTAGTTTAATTCTTGCGATTCTTGCGTATTAAAAAAAATCTATTTTCAACCCAAATTTATTTAAAATTCCTAGTCAAAACAATTACAAATATGATATTTTGTAATACCATTTTAATGGCGATCTAAATTAATCATTTTTAATCCTAGGACGGAAAGCTATAAAATATTTTCCCATAGAAACTTGCCATGAAACTTAATATAACGACACTGTTGGGCGCTTTTGGTGGATGATTCATGATCCGCAATTTATTATCTTCGTATTATATTTCCGACATGGCGTCGTTTTAATTTATTTATTCCTATAATTGCAGTTTCCAATAACGGGTTCTACGAAGCCTCCTTGTTTTGGTAATGGGCTAAGTTGACACTTTTTTAAAGTTGTTATGTTAAACCAAAAAAAAAAAATTATTCTGTATTTTTTTGAGACCAATATAGCCATAAAACTTTAATGTAAAAAATTTTTTTTCTCTATTAGCCGAAAACACTGTCCGCCATGTTTGGCCTATAGATTATCTGTGCTCTGACGTCACACGAATCGTAATAAGAGCGTAACCCATATTAAAACACTAGGTACCTGTTAGGTACAGGTCATAGGTACGGATGACATTTCTATGACTTACGATTCGTATGACGACATAACATGGCCGACAGCGTTTTACGCCTGTCAAATAAAAAATGAAATACTTATACATTTATTTAAATCTAATTTATATGTCCATCTTGAGCTTTTAACAATTGAAATCGATTTATTTCGTTTTTCTAAGCCAAATGCTATAAGAAATATTCATTTATTTTATGAAATTAGATATGAGTCAAGTAGCCTATTGTTGCACCAGAAGCGATGAACAGCCAAGTACCCATAACCTACAACAGAATTCAAATTCACAACATGCCAACAGGTGAATGAATCGCTTCAAACGTCCCACCGGACCAATGCTCGTGGACACCTGCGGCGTCCCGGACCAATCGTGATTTACGGCCACCCCGACGAGCGGTGAAAATCGCATTTCGAACAAAGGTGGACCAGTTCGCGCCAGTTCGACCTAGTTCGCCGAAACCGGTTATAGAGTCCTATAGAGAGCAGATTTCGTTGTTTCGCCCATTATACTTCGCACAAAACGCTTATGAATTATCGCCGGCGATGAATGATGCCATTCAGGGTTTGCAATTTTCTGTACGGACACCTGCGTGTGTCTGTCTGTGTGTGTGTGCGTGTGCAATTGCGCATATTGTTGTTGCGGAGATAATTTTTGCAAAAGGACCACAGTGCAAAGATTATACAGAAATGTGACTTGGCCCTGTGCTGGAAAAAATGTTTACAGCCGCGCGGTTCGTTCATACGCTACAGGGCTGCCCGCCTACAGTATTTTAAATCTAAGTACCTACTCATTACCTACCTGTGATTTGTAAATATTCTATTTTTAATTGAATTTCGTTGTATATGAAATGGGAAGGAAGGACGTACCTATTCAATAAAAGTAAGTTGTGTAGGAAGTGTGGAACTGTTCAATAGACGTACATATTGCGTATTCCATTAGAAGTTTGAATTAAAAAATACAT